>CAJHQP010000319.1:0-213877 GCA_905132765.1 Moricandia arvensis | reverse complement strand
TACCATCTAGGACTAGAATTCTATACACTTTGGCTTATAAACTAGGGAAGTATTTGTGCTACAAAAAAAAATAAAAATTTAGGGAATTACTTTGGGTTACAACAGTTTAACGAGACGCTAATGATATGATCTTGTGGCGTTTATTATTCGAGTAAACAGTAGTAATGAAGGTGAATTGGTGGCTCAAGCTTGGAAGCAACGACAAAACGGATGTGGATTTTTGTAAATGAAATAGACAAAGGACAAAGAGAAAGAAAGAGGTTTGCGTGAAGCAAGCACACTCGATTCTCATCTACTGTTGTTGACGTATCCACTCTCTCACTCTCCCCAACCGCCGCAGGAGTTTTCTTCCATTCACACGTGCAACGCCTCACCACACGCGTGTATATACTACATTTTTGTTCTATGTAAATAAAATAAAAGATTGTAACATCTTTGAGAGTAACAATAATAGAGAAGAGAAGAGAGAGAGAGAGAGAGATGTGTATTGCTTCTTTATTTGAACAAATCGTAGAGTGGAGACACTGACAACACACTGATCAACTGTTTGCTTCGCCGCAAAGTACAACCTCAGTCATTCAGTCAGTCACTGTCACCATCATGTCTCTGTTTGACAAGATGCTGACCCGTTCAGGCCTTATATAGGGTTTCTATAAGGTTAGTGGGCCGTGCCTTTAGAGCCATAAAACCTTTGTAATTACTATTAGGCAGCGTTAACAAAATTATAGTGGTTGTTTCCCTTGTAACGAATGCATTGTACCCTTTAGAAATCAAATGATTTATTCTTATTTGATACAAAAAAGTGAATAGTGTTGTGTAATTAATAAGCCTACCGAAAGCGGTGAGGAAAGGAGTAGACGGAGGGCGTGATACGAGGACACGTGTCGCGTAGAAAGAGTGTATGTCAATGTTGCTTGCTTGTTCACACAGTAGAAGAAGGATTAGACAAGAGGCGGACGGCACGGTGACGCTCTCTGTTTACTACTACTGTTTCCTCTCTCTCTCTCTCTCTTCTTCTTTTGTTAACAATGTTACTCTTCCTTACTTCTATAATAATCTATTACCCTTCATATTTTGCATGAAAGACGATCTAAAATCCAGAGTAGTATTTAAACTAAGTAAATAAATAAATAAAACAATTTGGAGCGTTACTTTCGTACATTGCATACTCGCAAAGTGAAACACTCACGCGTGGTTTCTTGGCGTCAACTAAAGTTGCACAGAGCAGAAGAGCGGTTACGTTCATAAAAGTCATAATTGACACGCTGCTACGTGCCTCTCTTCATTGTTCCTCCAAGTTCCGTTTCCTTTTTTTTTTTTGTTTCTTTAAATGTTTTTAATTCATCTCCATTAGTTTACTAACCACTTCTCCTTAACCAAATTATAATTTTGATCAAACCAAAGGTTTTTTTTAACCAATCAAACCAAGGCTTTTTAAAAGAAGAAATCTCTCACTTCTCGGACATTGATTGGTATAGCGTATTAATCAACCAATAATATTTGCATAAATGAATATTTATAAAATCAATGTATTTATAGTTAATATTAAATTAAAAGTTACATTAAAATTCTAAAAAAACATTTTTATGATAAAAAATATTAAAATAACATTTAATATAAAACAGAAAAAGAAGTATTTGATCTTGAAATGGTTGGTGAAGATATTTCACAGATCTTGCAAATTTACAAGTTTTTTAAACACACATTAAATATACTTGCGTTAATGGAATTTTCCTATTTTGTGTCCTAATCGAATATCGAGTAACCAAATATATATAGATTGAGGATACGTCAAGTTTATCCCATTCATTGTATCTAATAGTTAAGGTTAAGCATATCGGGATCGTATGTACATAAATCTAATTCTTGTAGAAATACATACTATCTCTTCTTATTATTGAGAAATTGTTTAAACTACCACATTTTTACTATTATTTTTATATTTGTTTAAATAATTTTTATATTTATTTTTAAGAGGAAAAAATACATATAATCATAAGGTTAATTAATATAACACTTAAGGTTTCAAGTTGAGAATTGTGGTAAATTTTGAAATTAATCTAAGAATTTTTTTATTTTGTAATAAAAAAATAAATAATGATATCAATAATGTGATAAATATAAAAAAAAATTATAATTATTTAAAATATCACATTCTTACTACCAACTAGGCAGCTAAATGTAAAGTACCAAATATTAGTAATAGACTAACTTTGTAATACTGGTTTGGTTTGTGGACTTGTAAGAAGTACGGAACTCAAATTTTTAGTGTTGTGCATGTTTGAATGATAAACTATGAAATTAAGTAAATACTAGAGCTGGACCCGCTCACCGAGCGGGTGTTAGTTTAAATCTTGTTTCGTAATATATTTATATGTTTTTACATGATGATATACTATATATATATATAATATACTATATATCTTGATTAATTAGAAATAAATATAAAGTCAACGAACGTAATATGGTTATTCATTTGTAAATGTCAATTGTATAATAAAGTTTATATCCCGATAAAAATAATGTCATTTGTTTATATATGAGTTTTTGTCAATTAATAAAAGAATTAGTTTGAATATTTTTAACAAAAGTGTAATATTCCAGATAAACAAAATTATTACTAAATATTTTGAAAATCGTGTATAATATATATATATATATATTTAAATTAGATATTCCTATATTTTAGTTCTTGACCAAAATAGTTAATAAAGATAAGAATAAGAATATTCGGTGAGTATACTTAAAATCTTTATGCAATATTGCTAACACCAATATTTGGTAAGATAATAAACTCCTCACCATCATGTATATAACTGTTTTGTAATCTAATTTGTATTCCTACGAATTATATATAAGAAAATCACTAATCACTAATATATATTGAAAAACGCTATGGCATTATAATAATGATTTAGTCAAGTTTTGAATATTATATATAGTTGGTTAAACCTCGGTTGATATAAAACCATATATTATGTTAGGGTATTTATATCGTTAGCTTAAATTTTGTTTTTAGTTAGGTCAAATTGTATAAGATTTTACCTGATGGAGAGGTTACAAATGAATTGAGAATACATTCTTTATAATATTATTGATAATATTTAGATATATAAAAGTCTAAATTTAATTTGGAATGCAGTATATTATGAGAATCAAGTTTGAATAGGATTTCCATAATATTATAGTTGGCGTCGGTTTGGTTTGAAAAAAAAAAGAATCGCTTGATTTTAGGAAATACAAAACAAAGATTGCTATAAAAAACAGCAAAATTTTAGTCCAGATCTTTCAGTGGAGGCTCTTATCAACACAGACACGCGTACTTGGAATTTGCAGGTTATTCGAGATCTAGTAGATCCCCAAGATGCGAAGATAATCGAAAGTATTCCACTTGGTATGACACAGAGGGAAGATAGGATTGGATGGCATTTCACCAAAAACGGAAAATACACAGTTAAGTCAGGCTATCAGGTTGAAAGGGTCTACCCGGATAGAGGACGGCCGACCGGGATTCAGGGACCTACAGTGGATGATTTAAAAGCTTTCTGCTAGAAGGTACGGTATCCTCCCAAGATTAAACATTTCCTATGGCAATTGCTATCGGGTTGTATTGCGGTTAAGAAAAATCTACAGGCAAGAGGGATAAAGGGTGATATTTGTTGTGACCGATGTGGTGCTGAAGAAGAAACAGTCAACCATGTCTTCTTTGAATGTTCACCTGCACGTCAAGTTTGGGCTCTGTCAACGATCCCTCTGAACCCCGTGACTTTCCCGACAGGATCCCTCTTTACAAATATGGACCATTTATTTTGGCGAGTCACTCCCAAGATGGAAAATCATCATTTCGCATGGATATTGTGGTACATCTGGAAAGGGCGAAACAACAAAACTTTTAGTAATTTGGATGTGGATCCGAAGGACACCCTCAACTTAGCGGAGACAGAATCCACTCTATGGGCGGAGGCCCAAATAAAGGTACAACAGAGTGAAACACGGCCAGGGGCAACTATGGTCTTACCGTCTATTCCAGGACGTTGGTGTTTTATTGATGGCTCATGGAACACTAACGACATGTTTGATGGTCATGGTTGGTATAGTACTTTTGAAGGTTTCGTGGGCTTAATGGGCGCAAGAAATGTTCGAGCCAGTCTCTCACCGCTTCATTCTTAGGTGGAAGCTCTTATCTGGGCAATGGAGAGTATGCGGAACTTGCGTCAGTATCAGGTTACGTTCGCAACAGATTGTTCTCAATTGGTGAAGATGGTTTCGGAACCAGACGAATAGCCAGCTTTTTCTAGTTACCTGGAGGATATTAGGATGCTTAAAAGTAGTTTCCACAGCTCGAAAATCATCTATGTACCAAGGACACTGAACTCACAGGCGGATAGTCTAGCACGCAGTGCGAGAAAACAATCGTCTTTCGTTGTTCACATGGATACCGAGCTACCGGTTTTGGTTCACAGAGTCTATTTGAGTCTGTATTTTCGATGTCAAAAAAAAAAACAAACAAAACAAAGATTGCTTGATTTTCGTATTTTATTAATTCGATATTTTATTAATTCGAGTTTGATTTGATTTCAAAGGAATATTCACTTGTTTTTAGGAAACAAAAAAATTTCCAAAAATTTAGATATATTTTCGGATTGGTTTGGTTTGATTCGTGTTCCACATTAGACTGGTTTAATGGCAATTCGGATAATTCGAAAATAAAAAAAGATAACCAAGACAATCTATTATTTTCCTTGTTTTTAAACACTATTAATTAGCAAAGAAAACAAATTAAATCCGAATTTGTTGCAACATTTATTGTATATTTAATGAATTAATATTTAAGGAAAAGACAACATTTAATTAAGTATGATTTAAGAAACCATTAAAATATATAGATAAGAAGG
Source organism: Moricandia arvensis (assembly GCA_905132765.1). Lineage (NCBI taxonomy): Eukaryota > Viridiplantae > Streptophyta > Magnoliopsida > Brassicales > Brassicaceae > Moricandia > Moricandia arvensis. The sequence goes on along the minus strand of CAJHQP010000319.1, from coordinate 208,982 downwards.
AGATGTGAATTTGCAAGTTATTTTTGAAATAAACTAAGAAAAGGAAATATGATTATTAATTGGATAAGACAACTTCCTAAATAATAGCTTCATTTAAATCATTCTTGTAATAACTTGAGAAATTTAAGGCATTCTCACTTTTGTACTTCTGTTTTAATAATATAGATTTGTTTTAAAAAATAACTGTATTTTTTCTAAGGATCTGAGGGGAATTTTTTTGTCAAAACTTTTGAACACGTTGAGAACTATTAATAACCTTTGACGAGAAAAATCTAACGCGTAGCGTCGAGCGGTTACATTTTAAATATAAAAAAAAATCGTCGTATTAAAGTCATAGGAAAAGTTATTAATTAGATGAACGTAAAGCTCGTTTTTATTATATAAATAATATTTTATTTGTTTCATAATAAATGTTATTTTCAATTATTTTTTAAATGTTATTTTTCAATTTCAATGTAATTATATACATTAAATCTTCTTTTTACCATTTTAAATAATTAATAAATTTTTATTTAAATTATTTTAATTTATAAGCATACATTAAGTATAGATATATTAATTTATTATACGTATTTTTTTAATATTTGTAAAAAGTATCAAAGTAACACTTATTCAGAAACGGAGAAAGTCCTTTGTAGTTTTTTTTTTTTGACACCAGAAGTCCTTTGTAGTTTGTAGTTGTAGTTTTGTCCAAAAAAATAAAAATAATGCTTTGTGACCAACATCTAATTGTGTTAATTAGATTGGATGTGCATCAATACATATATGTAAAGAATAAATTAAACTATAAGTAGAAAAAGGAAGGGAATATTATAACAATGAAGAAGTTGAGAGATATGGAATGTTTTGCTTCACGCAAAGAGCCTAACACGAGACAAGTACGCTACATCGCGTTGCTTTGAAGGATTTTATAAGCTTCTTGTCTTAATTAACTGTTTTTATTGTAATAATAAAACTAATTAGATGAATTCATCTTTTTGACAGCATTTGTTTTTTATCTGCTAGATGCTACAATTAATGGGGAAATAATAATATTTCCAATTAGAACCAGCCAAAACCCTAGTTTTGTTTACGTCCGACCTCTTCCTTCTCCCCCTTCTCATCATCTCCCAAACGTTCCCCTTTTTGCTCTTTCTCTGCTAATCACGAACCAAAAACACATCCTAATCTGGATGAAATATATCTCAAAACCCTAATCACGAATTAACTAGCAAAGAACCTTGTCTTAACCCTTAAAAACAAAAACAAAAAGGGGGTAAGTGATTGGAAGATGAGCAGTAGTGGAAGCCCTAGCAGCAGCTGTGGAGGAGGACCGTGCGGTGCGTGCAAGTTCTTGAGACGGAAGTGCGTCGCTGGCTGCATATTCGCGCCCTACTTCGACTCCGAGCAAGGAGCGGCTCACTTCGCGGCTGTTCACAAGGTTTTCGGAGCAAGCAACGTTTCGAAACTACTTCAGCATGTTCCCGAGAACAAACGAGCAGACGCAGTCGTTTCAATATGTTTCGAGGCTCAGGCTCGTCTCCGAGACCCTATCTACGGCTGCGTTTCTCACATAGTCTCTCTTCAGCAACAGGTAATTCTATTCCATTCATTAATATTATTAATATATTATCATATCATGATCACAAGTATGATGGGAAATCGCAACTGTTTTAACTCGATCTACTGTCTTTATGTCGTGACGTTGATCAATTTCCTTTTTATAAATTTTAGTTGACAAAATATTGTCTTCAAAAGATTTATTCTTCAAATTACAATATTTCAGTCTGTTTTTCTTTTTCTTTTGTTCTTCTTATCTGCTTGTCGTTTCTGTCCAAGCCTCATGCAGACTACTCTCTGTTAAGCATCCAAGACAAATTGTCTTGTGTTCCAATTCCGATTTGGTCTTATTCTTGGATATGTCTTTTTTTTGGTTGTTATAAGGTTTTTAGATGATCAACATGAAAATTAATTCAGAAAAAATGTATTTAGTTTTAAGGAATTGGTCTCATAGACCCTTTGCCTTTCGGGTAAAGTTATGTCTTTATATCAAATGACGTGTCTATGAGTCCATATATGTTTTATATATGTTATATACAGTTTTAGTAACGGTGGTTTAGTAAGAAAGTATATATATTCTTTGACAAAAATAGTATATATATTTATGCATAAATGTATGTACATGATCCAATGCGTTACATAACAGACGAACCCTCTCTCTTCCTGCGGAAATGACTCAGGAATTAGTGATCATTAGTCATATGACTCATATGTACTATCTTCATTAATGTCTACAAAGTTGTTTTCTAAGTTAATCCAAGCCATTGATTAAGATAATAAATTAATCATCCCGGCTCGCACCAACCATGTTGTTTGTTTGTTACACTTATATCTCTAACCATCATTTACAATATATAATTTTTTTTTTCGATTGCAATAAACGTACAGCTGCTTCGATATATACTTACTCGATATATGTACACGCATGCAATTGCCTTCTATAAATTGATGTTAGTGAATGATATTTTCAGTGTCACAAGCAAGTGTTTTATCTAAAAGTAAAATGTGTTTTCTAGTATTAATATAGGATTGTTTTATTCCCCGTAATGTTTCTAAAACGGTGGTCTTGATTGATCGACGAGTCCAGTCGTGTGTTTTGGGCAAAAGTGAATTAGCATTTTCTCGAATTTGGAAAATCTTGTAATAATTAATTATTGCTGGAAATATCATAATTGAGATTCTTATATCTCTATACTATGATTTTGTAATTATTATCACTTTTAAGCATATTTACATTTGTATGAAATTTGTTAAAAAAAAAAACAGGTGGTGAGTCTGCAAACTGAGCTTTCATATGTACAAGCACACTTAGCAACTCTAGAGCTGCCACAACCACCGCCGGCTCCGGTAACTTCTCCGCCACCTCTCTCCATATCAGACCTCCCCACAATAATACCGTCGTTGTACGAGCTCTCTCCCATATTCGAACCGATGTCCTCCACATGGGCCATGCAGCAACAACCTCGACCGTTTGATCATATCTTCGGCGTCCCGTCATCGTCCACTATCGGAGGAAGCGGCGAGCTGCAAGCTCTGGCACGTGATTTTCTTCACAGTGGGCAAATGCCAGATGATCAGCCAGCTTCTGGGACTGGTGGTGGTTCTGCCCCAACTGTGATAAAACGAGAATGATACTATTTTATATTTGTGTCTTGTTAATTTGGACCTCATGGGATTGATATTTAGCCATATGGTTCTCGTTGTTATATGTATTTATACTTGGTCGGATTCGTTTTTTGATTGTTGGCTGGAGTGTTAATATTATAAGAACTGAGAGGTTAAATTTTTTTCCTAAAAACCCATTAGGGGTTCTTAATTTTTTTTTTCTATTTTTTTAAAATAAAAGTAAAAATGAAAGTGAATCAATCGCGGACCGTCACATGTTAGTGGAGTCCGTGAATAATGTAAAAACCCAAACAAAACTGTATCTTAGTTAAGGGGTTTAGGAGACAGTTTTTAAGATTTTGGTGGACTTTCCCCCTTAAGAAATCCACTAAAAACCATGGATAAAAATGCTCTGAGATTCTCGACTTATTGGAGTTTCTTATTCATATATAAATAATTGTAGGTTCTTGAATGTATAATATTAGCTCAGTATCGATATTATATTAACTCAGATAAATGATAATGATTCCAAGATTAATGTTTGTGTTAAAGTTGACTAATCCATCTCACGGCAACTTGTATAATACTTTGAAAACTAACATATCAACTTGAAGAGCATAACACTAATTAACATAGCAATTAATTTTGATACACTGTTCAAAGTTGAGAAGATATTATCTATCTCAGTTTATTTTAGATGAGTGTGAGAGATGTTTTTTTTGTGCAACAAGTGTGAGAGATGTAAAAGAAAAAGAAAACTTAACGTAATAGCAAAATCAAATATACCTTGCGAAACAAAGACGTGCAAAAAGGCACAAAATACATGAAACTACCATATGTTATTTATTCAATTTAAGGGATACATGCAACTTAAAATTTAAGGTAATTTTATTAAAATGATAAATTTACTGTTATTTAAACATAAATATTAAAAAATTATTTAAAATAAAATTACTATTATTTTACTTGACATTTCATAAAATCCAATATTATTAAAATTATTTTAAATTATGATATTTTAAAAATTCAAATGGTTTAGAGGGTGAAATTTATTAATAAAAATAATAAAATTTTAATTTTATAGTTTTATGTGAACTTTTATAATTATTCAAAAAAATATCTATTAATTTTTTTATATAAATTATTTAAAAAACCGTTAAAATCAAACTCTATATATTGAAAACATAAAGAGTTTTTGGTTTGAATTTTTCTTGAGCTATAAGTTTTTACGTTATTGTAAAAAAGGTCATTTACCATGTACATAAGTAATACAAATATTTACTATTTATTATATTTTTTTTATCTAATCAACATCAAATATTTGTGTGATTTAGAATAAGATTTGTTTTATACAATAACTTAGAATTAATAGAATAGATATGAAATTAAAATGTTTGTTTAAAATAGAAAACCCATTGGAATAAAGTATGACGGCCCAAACCACAAGTAAATTAATGGGCTGGCGCCACCATATAACCTCTTCTACGATCTCTCAAACATATAAATAGGAAAAAATATAAAAGTTTGTATGTTTGAGAGATTGCGAGAGTAAATAAAAGAGATGAAACCTGAAAGCAAGAAGAAGAAAATCCCTATCAAGCAAGAGGATGATGATTCATGTTTCAACCTAAGCTCCCTCAAGGAAGTCATAGAAGACTGCACGACCGAAAAGAAGAAGACTAGTTCCACCAAGGCGGAACTGTGGCAGGCTTTGTCCTTGGTGAAGCGTAAGTTACCGAAGGAGAGGCTGCGTCGTCCACGGAGAAAAAGAGCCGTAGTGAGTAAAGCAGACCCGGCCACGGACGCATTGATACAAGTCTTGGATACTGTGAAAATTCAACCTGATGAAGAAGAACACTTCAAAGACTTGAACTTACATTCACCCACGCAAGCATGTACAGAACCACAGCTTTGTACTCTTAACCGAGAGATGGATATTCTCGATCTTTTCAATTAAATTTTATTATTGTATATATCTCTCATTAGATTTTGTTTACTTTTTAAAAAAATATTTGCTGAGATTTGGTTTTAAATATATTACCTCTCTTTCCTTATTAATATATAATGAGAAACTAAAGGATGTTTTGATTTGTAGTTTTTAATTAACCAAAACAATACCACAAGAATACTCACCAGGAACAATATTACTATACAAAAGTGTAGGGGAGCACTTAAATGCCTCTTGCTGGCTAGTTTGGAGAATCAGCATCGGAGTCCTTGTGCCTCAGCATGATGAAGGAAGGATGGAGGATATTCACCGTCTTCCTCGGCTGGCTTATAGTCTTTACCTCTCCAAATCACGACCTGCTCCTTGTCAAATGTCACCAGGATACACGGCACCAGATCCTTCACACCACCATGCTTAGAGATGTTAGCGTGTTTTGTTCAACAACAAAGAAAGTGAAAGAAGAGACAGAGAGAAAGAGAAACATCATCATCATCATCTCACCCTAAGCTTAGCTCCAATCTTCTTGTAATCCTTTTTCTCTAGCCCCAAGCAATCAATCCGTACTAATTCAGTAACGAGGAAGGCGTCTCTCACCATTGGAACAAGACTACCGTAATACCCATTCTTAGCTGAAACAAATAGATAAACAGAGTTCAGGCAAATGTCACTCACTTAGAATAATAACAACAAAGGATAAAAGGGTATGGACCGAGTTTTGTGAGGGCAGGAACGGCTAGGCCTTTCTTTCTCATAGCTTTGGTCTCTTCAATGCTTAGACCATCGATGGTAGTTTTAATAAGCCTAGGGTAGACGGGTTCATGAGGTTTCCACAACATCAAAGGAATCTTGGGCCTTTTCTTAGGATCGTAGTTTCGGCCTCTATATAAGACAAGGGTACCACAGTGCTTAGAAACGACCTGCCCATACGTTTTATCCTACAACACCAAAGTGCTAAGACTCATTATCTAGTTGGGATAAAACATAAAACCACAAAAAACAAGATAACCTCAAGGTGGAAGATAACGTTCTTCATATCGAGAGTTGGGACACCAAGACATTTGACACGAACAGCTTCAGCGTGTTTCCAGTGGTTATAGATATCATTAAGCATATTGTGAGTCAAACCATCTCTCCCGAGATTGATCTGCCTTTTGGTTTTGTTCCTCTGACAAAGCTCAACAAGAAACTTCCTCTCAGCTTCAGTCAGAGGTGGACCCTGTATCTTCTCCCTCTCTTTCCTCCTTTTCTCTTCCAGCTTCGGATCCTCCTCTACTCCATCCACCGTCTCTACCTTCGGGTCCACCGCCGGCGCACACACACCCGTCCATTCCCGGTTCAATCGATCTGGACCGAAGGGAGAGTACTTGGGCTCTCTTAACCCAATGGGCCTCACACTGGAGCTACTCTCCGTGTAACTGAACCTGAAATCGAAGGGGAGACTGGAGTGCATCTTCTTCACCCCTTCCAGAGACGAAGGTGGTCGGTATTGCGGCTTCGGCGGCTTCTTCTTCTTAAGGTTAAGGTTGGCATCTTCAGAGGCTGGCGGTGGTGGCTGGAAGTTGTACTGGTCTCGGAGTCGTGATGAAGAGGTAGAGATTGTTTCGTCGGAAGAAGCGCCGTGAAGGAGGCGCGTGAGGAGATTGAAGGAGGAGGATGAATTGTGGCGGGAGAGACGAATCAGTGACATTCTGTAATTTAGGGTTTTAGTCGGGAGAAAGCTCCGGCCACCGAGGGTTTCAAATGCTACTGGCGACTGATCAAAGTCAGCTCTCCTTCTTTTACATTTCACTCATTTATTGTAATGGGCCGTAAATGGGTAAATTCTAAGGCCCAATTGTGCATGCTTATTATCTAGCAATATAACCCTATATGTTTTGTAACAAAAGAGAAGGTCGTTGTTGGAATTCAGTGAATGACATAAAGAGTTGTTGAGTTAAGCAAACATATAGCTGACAATGATGACATAAAATACGAGTCAAATGTGACAAAATAATTTATAACTAGAAACATTAGAGTTGAGAGCCTTACAATACACAATATACCAACATTAGAAAACTTTAAAGCTATCACTACAAATAGTTTTTCTAGTTAAAACCTAGTTTCTTGAATTCGAATTCAAGTAAGCTAGCTAGAGGTCATTTTTTTCTTCTTACTACTATACGGATATAAGCATATACACACATACATATCAACATACTTTTGAAAATTAGATATCGCAAGTGGCTACTCTTTTCCTTCTAAGTTACCAACAACAAAATAAAATTATATTAAATAATAACAACTATACAGTTTTGCATGTGTGGTATAACTCGGATTAATTTAAATAAAACTATTGTATCAGCTTTCTCATTTATCCACAAGAGGTCTTCTTATTGTCTATTAATAGAGGAGAGAATGTGTCATCTTCTCATAATCCAATAACCAAACTTATCATAAACACACATGTTACATATGGGAAGTTCAAACCGTTCATCTAATCTTCCTGTTCTTATTCTTCTTCTTCTTCATTTTATTTGGATATCACAGGGATATGCTTCACCCGAAGACAAACATGCAAAGGTATTGCTTTGTCCTCATAGCTATCTTCGTTGTCATTAAGTTGCACAAATTATAGTTTATGTTGCAAAATAAGGAGAATGATGTAGTTTTGAAAATTTCTTTTAAAGGATTTCTATATCATTTACCTGGGAGATCAACTGGGAAATGGAGATGAAGCTATCAAGACACACGTAAATCTCCTCTCCTCTTTAGATATAAGGTATGACACTTTGCATAAGTTGCATATGTATAACATATAAAATAAATCAAAGCGGCCCTGATATGTAATAAAACAGCCAAGAAGAAGCACAAGAAAGAATGGTATATAGTTACACTAAAGTCTTCAACGCCTTTGCTGCCAAGCTTTCTCCACATGAAGCTAAGAAGATGATGGGTATGTATATTTTACTTGTTTAGTAGCCAGCCATCATAGCTAGTAACATTATACTTCCATAATTATTTGATATATTCACAAGATAAATGCTACACATGCACTATCAAGTAACATAACTTAATTAAAAAACTGGTGCAGAGATGAAAGAGGTTGTGGGTGTATTTAGAAATCAGTATCGGCAACTCCACACAACAAAATCATGGGATTTCGTGGGACTTCCTCTGACAGCAAAAAGACATCTAAAAGCAGAGAGAGATGTTATTATTGGTGTTCTTGATACAGGTTTTATCATATACTATATGTTAACTCATTACATATTATTATGTTGGCAATATACAAGCTTGATTTATATTCATTTTTTCTATGTTGTATGTAATAATCAGGAATAACTCCAGATTCAGAGAGCTTCCAGGATCATGGTCTAGGCCCTCCACCGGCGAAATGGAAAGGATCGTGTGGACCTTTTAAAAATTTCACTGGATGCAACAAGTATTATAACTATCTCATCCTATAAAAACAACTATGAACTTTTGAATCACTGATAAAGTTAAAAGGTTGTATGTACATCCTCTTAAATCTCTTATGCAAGAGTCAGCTTTTGGAAAGTTCTTATATTATTTATGGATCCCACTGACACGTGGCGTCCCGCAATAGTTTTTTTTTTAAATCAGAAAAAAGAAAAAAAAAGAAGTTAAAGAGTCCCTAAGTAACTAAAGACAAGGACTAAGCTGATCAATTCAATAGTTTGAGTAGCTTAGGAAACTTGTGCGTTAATATAAGGGGTCTTTATTGATATTAATTTTGAATTTAAACAGCAAACTAATCGGAGCGAAATTCTTCAAGGCCGACGGTGACATACCCAACGGCGAAGTCCGGTCACCTCTCGATATCGACGGCCATGGAACGCACACATCGTCCACCGCAGCCGGCGTTTTAGTCGCAAACGCGAGTCTCTATGGCATAGCAAGCGGTACCGCCCGCGGCGCGGTTCCGTCGGCGAGAGTGGCCATGTACAAGGTGTGCTGGGCGAAATCAGGGTGCGCTGACATGGACATCCTCGCCGGATATGAAGCTGCGATCCACGACGGTGTAGACATTATCTCCATCTCTATCGGCGGTCCAATCGCCGATTACTCTTCCGATTCGATATCCGTGGGGTCGTTTCACGCCGTGAGGAAAGGGATCCTCACGGTGGCGTCAGCTGGAAACGACGGACCGTCCTCAGGGAGCGTGACGAACCACGAGCCGTGGATATTGACGGTTGCAGCGAGTGGCATAGATCGGACGTTCAAGAGCCAGATCGATCTCGGCAACGGCAAATCAATCTCTGTAAGCATATCTCCTCATTTCCTTAAAATCAATTTAGTAAATAAAAAAAATTAATAAAAAGTTTGAATGATCAAAGGGGATGGGGATAAGTATGTTTAAGCCAAAAGCCAAATCTTACCCGCTTGTAAGTGGGGCTGATGCTGCTAAGTCTAAAGACGACAAGTCCTTGGCCAGGTACTTACTTTTTTTGAATCATGTTTTAAGAAGAAGAAGACAGGAACCTAAACTCATGTTACTAAGACATGTTGTTGTTGTTGATGATGGATGATGCGAAAGGTACTGTTTCTCTGATTATTTGGACCGGAAGAAAGTGAAAGGAAATGTGATGGTGTGTGAAATGGGAGGAGGTGGTGTGGAGTCCACTATTAAAAGATATGGTGGTGCTGGTGCCATCCTTGTTACTGATCAGTATCTTGATAACGCTCAGATCTTCATGGCTCCTGCCACCTCTGTTAATTCCTCCATTGGCGATTCCATTTATCGTTATGTCAACTCTTCAAGGTTCATCTCTTGGATATATTGCCCCCTTTCAAAACAAAGAATGAACCCTTTTGAGAACATTTGTTTTTTGTTCCTGTGTTTGGTTCAGATCACCATCTGCTGTGATTCAGAAAACCCGAGAAGTGACAATCCCTGCTCCTTTTGTTGCTTCTTTCTCATCAAGAGGTCCTAACCCTGGTTCTATACGCCTTCTCAAGGTATATAGTAACTAAACTTGTCTCCTCATTTTCATCTGATTATTAGAGAAATGGCTCATTCTTTGCGGATTGTATGTAGCCTGACATTGCTGCACCCGGGGTTGATATACTAGCGGCCTTCACTCTCAAGAGATCACTCACTGGTTTAGACGGTGACACCCAATTCTCAAAGTTCACCATCCTCTCTGGTACCTCCATGGCCTGCCCTCATGCTGCTGGTGTGGCCGCTTATGTCAAGTCTTTTCATCCCGATTGGTCTCCCGCTGCTATCAAGTCCGCCATCATTACCTCAGGTATGCATCATCCCGGTTCTGTTTCTCTCCTGAAGATATCAAAATATTGGAAACATGGAACTGAAAACAGAGAAAGAAACCCTTAACACATATATATTTGTTTTGGGTAGCAAAACCGATAAGTCGAAGAGTGAACAAGGAAGCAGAGTTCGCTTATGGAGGAGGCCAAGTAAACCCAAGACGAGCAGCCAGCCCTGGCTTAGTCTACGACATGGACGACATCTCCTATGTCCAGTTCTTATGCGGGGAAGGCTACAACGCAACCACTCTGGCTCCATTAGTGGGTTCACGCTCCATAAACTGCTCCTCCATTGTACCTGGAATCGGCCATGATTCTCTAAACTACCCAACCATACAACTGACGTTGAGAACTGCCAAAGCGTCGACGATGGCTGTGTTCAGGAGGAGAGTCACCAACGTGGGACCACCATCGTCTGTGTACAACGCCACCGTTAGAGCACCAAAGGGAGTAGAGATAACGGTAGAGCCAATGAGTTTGTCGTTTACAAAGGCTTCACAGAAGAGGAGCTTCAAAGTCGTGGTGAAGGCCAAGCAAATGACTCCTGGGAAGATTGTGTCGGGATTGCTCGTGTGGAAGAGCCAACGCCACTCTGTTCGAAGCCCCATTGTAATCTATAGCCCTTCTTCGGATTGAAATGCTCATGGCATTAATTCTTCACTTCTTTAGCTGCTTCGTGTGTGTGACCATATCATTATCTAGATTTTTGGTCAAATATGTTAATTTCGTATATAAATCTAATAAATAATACTCTTTATGTTTTTCAATCTTTTTAAAACATAAACATATTAATTATTTCATTAATAAAAACATTATTAATTACTTATTTATAAAATTCAATCAATATTAAAACAAAACTGCATAATTCAAATCCCCTAAACATTATTATTTGTGTTATTTTAACATGTGTCATCATCACATTCAATTTTAACAAAAATGATGACATTTGATACCAAAAAAATGACAGGACTTAAAACAAAATGTGACATGAACAATTTTATTTAATGTCTATTTTTATTTTTGATAAATTTTATAAAATATGATAATACTTATATGTTATTTTATACTAATATTTTAACATAAATTTTCATTTAGTTAACTATAAAACTAATATAAAATAAACAATTTAATTAAATTAAATTATATAAAGTATGACCGCCAATATCATGCAAATTGTAAGATAGATATGCGTATCATAATTCTTTGTCAGATAATGCATTAGGAAAACCAAATGAATATGAGAACAACGAATATTCTATCATGGGTGCAAGTGGTTGAGCATGCTCCAATTGCAATGGAGCCGAATTTGTATCATCAAGCACTGTTGAAGAGACAAAACGGACTTGATTAGCCAAAAATAAGATTGTATGAACAATTATCAATGAAACATGTAATAGAGAAACATCCCAACGATTACCTTTACTTCTTTTTCTTCATTTTTTGTTTCATTTTTGGTATTTATGTGGTTGTAAACGCTTTGTCATTGTTTTTCTAACATTTTTCGCTTCTGAATTTGTCACTATAATAAAGTGCCAATTTGGATTTTGGATATATATTTTGACTCAGTTGACTGCAAAACCGCCACTTGTAAATGAACCATGAATGATATTTATTACAAATTTAATAAATAATATTCATCCCAAGATCTCAGAAAATTGATTGTGTGACGAAAACCTTTATCACTTGAGATGAACACCAGTAGTCGACCTTGGTATTCTCTATGAATCATTCTATCATAAAGGTTGTCGAGACACTCCATGATGCATACCTAACCCTATAACATATGGAATCTCGTCCTCCTCTACTTTATGATAAATATATCCAACGGATCGATGGTTTTTGGTAAAGAATGTGTGATGCTTGTATTGATTCTGAGGGTGACGGACTTGCCACAAATACAAAGAATTTTAAAAGTGAAATGATCTCAATTTTCTTTGTGACAGTGATAATATGCATTAAATCATCTCTAGCAGACATAAATAATAGATTCTTAAGTATTTTAAATGACTGATGATGATTGTAATGCATTTGTCTAAATTCTTTTATGTTAGAATTTAAATGAATGCAAATACATTTGATAGATTCCAATTCCTTTAAATTTTATGAGTTTTTTGATTTTTTGTAATGCGCAAAAAATGAATAACAATTTTACTGATAAAATAAGAAAAACATAAGCATTTCCATAGCATTTAGATAGAAAATGTTATTTTAAAAAGTGAAATAAAAACTCTACCAACAAATAATAATAATAAAATATCAAATATTTTTATATCACTATATAAAGGTATAAAAATAAGACTATATTGGAATATGAAAAAAAATGTTTATCCATTGAAATATGAATTAAAACATATACTTTTGTCATTCGTCAAAATGATAATATATTTTTTTAAAGAAAGATTATTGAATAGTAAAACATATAATCACAAATTATCTTTCTAATATCTCGACACTTATAATGATTTAATAACATAAAATGACATTTATATTGAACATATTGTAAAATTTCCAACTACGATTTAATATAAAAGAAGAGTATCCATTACGAAAAGAATACTCATACGGTCGTGAAGTCAAGGTCTAGTACTTATTATGTTTCTTATTATGTTTCTTATTATCTGGTGTTTTAAGTTGTATATAAAGAAATTATTTTATCTTTTCTAAACAACAAAATTATTAGTTATTTATCTAAATACAATTCAACTAATAATAAAATATAATTGGATAATATAAATAGTTATATAAAATAAAAATAAGAAACAAATATGTTTATCTAGTCTGAAACAAAAACAAAATATTCCTAAACAGTCAAATATTAAAATAGTGAAAAGAATATAAAAGGCTTGAATAAAACATGGAAGAAAAAAAAACTTAATAGGTTTATTATATTAGCCCATTGAAGAGGAAAAAGTTTCCTGAGCCCCAAACTTTTGTTTTGTCTTTGTATCAGAACTTGTTAGTATTAGCCCATTAAAATCTGTTGGCCCAGTTTACGGCATTACCCCCTCCACTCCACTCCCCTGAGCATAAGCCCTAAAACTTAGCTGCGTTTCTCTTCCCGTCAACAATGGAAGCTTCTATACCCGAACAAGTGCTTCAGCCCCTGCTCCGTGCATCATCCAATTCATCACACTCTCTAGAAGAATCTTTGCAGTTTCTTATAGAATCTTCAAAGACCGATTCTGGCCGCTCAGATCTCGCATCCAAGGCGGATATTCTTCCATCGATCATTGCTCTTCTCCAGATTCTTCCCTATCCTTCTTCCCGCCATCACATGAACCTATCTCTGAAAGTACTCCGAAACCTATGCGCTGGAGAGACAAGGAATCAGGAGGCTTTCGTGGATCACAACGGTTCTCTTGTCATCTCCGAGCTGCTGGATTCTGCGATTGGAGATGTCGAGACTCTTCGGTTCGGATTGCAGGTTCTGGCGAACGTTGTAGTGATGGGAGAGAATCGCCAGAGAGATGTTTGGCGTCGATTTTTCCCGGAGAGGTTTTTGGCGATCGCCAAAGTTAGGAGGCGGGAAACGTGTGATCCTCTGTGCATGATTATGTATGTTTGCTATGATGGAAGCTGCTCGGAGAAGATAGCTTCACAACTTTGCAGCGATGATGGACTCAACATCATTGCTGAGACTCTACGGACTTCATCTTCAGGTGAGTAAGTTCCAACACAAAATTGTTATTCACTACGACCAATGTTATAGAAATCGTTAGGCGGGTCTTTATATCTGATTATTGATTAGGACATTGCCTGAGACCAATAATGTTTAAGGCATTAGTGATGCAGTTTGATCAGATATGGAACCGAACCAACTTAGTTTTTGTAAATGATTTTGTAGTTGGGTCTGTAGAGGATTACTGGCTGAAGCTTTTGGTTTCGAGACTCTGTGTTGAAGGTGATTGCTTCCCTGGCCTCTTTTCCATATTAGGCCACAAGGACGACTCTGGGAACGAGATATTTACATCAGAACAAGCCTTTCTTTTGAGGATGGTGTCTGACATTGCTAACGAGCGGTTAAAAGAAGTTTCTATCCCCAAGAGTACAGCTCATTTCGTTCTGGGGTTACTCAGGCAATCAGTTGAAGTTTTTGATTTTGTTTCGAGTGAAAAAACTGAGCTTCCAACGGGTTCAGCTGTTGTCGACGTAATGGGCTACTCTCTTGTAATTATAAGGGACGCTTGCGCTGGAGGAAGCATCGAACAACTTAAAAATGATTCAGGAGGTGGTAATGTCGAGATGCTCTTGTCCTCTGGACTACTAGAGCTTCTCCTAGATCTGCTTAGGAAACTTGAGCCTCCAACAACAATAAAGAAGGCTATGAAGCAGAGTCCTACTTCTTCTTCTGGAAAGCCTTGTCCTTACAGAGGCTTCAGGAGAGATATTGTGGCTGTGATTGGGAACTGCGCGTACAGACGGAAAGAGGTACAAGATGAGATCAGGGAGAGAGATGGGTTGTTCGTGATGCTGCAGCAGTGTGTGACGGACGATGATAACCCGTTCTTGAGGGAGTGGGGCTTGTGGGGCGTGAGAAACCTGCTGGAAGGGAACGAAGAGAACCAGAAGGTGGTGGCAGAGTTGGAGATGCAGGGCTCTGTTGATGTGCCTCAGCTCCGAGAAATTGGTCTCAGAGTTGAAATTAATCCTGTAACTTCCAGGCCAAAGCTTGTCAATGATACCACCTGAAGGAAACGTGTTATTGGTTAGTTCTTAAATGAGTTTGATTCAAGTTGTTTTTACCCACCCATGTGTCATGATGCTGCTCTGTTAAGTAATAGCCAGGTTTGGGTAGATAGACCACTCAGCACATTACCCAGTATATTTCTTTGCAGCAAAAGCAGTGTTTACTCCTCCAGGGGAAGATAATGAAAGTTCAGTAGGGTTCTAATGAATTTTGATTAAAATTTATAACTTAGTATATTTCATTTAAAGTCTATGAATCAAAACTTTTAAGGAAGTCTACTCTATCGGATAATTTCTAGATCTGAAAATATGTACATTGAGAAAATGTGAAAATAGATTCAAATCTAAAAGAGCTTCAAAATATAATTTTTACGTATAGTAGTAAATCAGAAACATAGAGTTTGAACCTATAATTTTCTTTGATTGGATAACTACACTAATAATATAAGGACACATAACGAGAGAAACGACTAAAGACGCAAGTAGTTCAATAATGCACATGACAAGATAACGCAAAAAAATACTTTATCATGGAAAGATTAGAGAAAAATGTTGTTCATGTTCATGTTCAGAACAGAGAAACGAAATGGAGTAATTAATTTAAATGAGTATTATCATTCTTCATGTTCGTTTAAGCAATATAAAATAGTTCATATCTTTCTCGCACTTTTTAATATCAATCGGGTGCTTGGCGAGTTTCGTAGAAAGCCGATCAAATAGCTCGTCTATTACACATTCTCCAAAATGTTCTTTTATGATGGTGCTGAAAATAGCTCTAAACATGCAAATCATGAAGTCTTGGGATAATGGAATATCCTCCAATGGATGACGTACATTCTCCATAGTCTCAATTGTAAAGCAGCTAATATTTTGCTGAATCTCTCTCCTTAATTCGCTAAATTGTGGAAAATAGACAGGAATGTTGAACTGCCAGATCCTCTCCTCTGTCGTTAGTCCCTAAAAAAGAAAAACATCTGATTACTACCAATTTCAGATGACATACTATAACACTAAATAGCTGTTAACATTTTAGAGAAAAAAATTCCAAAGCATTAAGGATATATGATAAAAGATACTGATGAGTTTGAAAACATTTAAAAGGTTTTTAGAAGGTCTTACCGATTTGGCCATATCCATAAGACAATCACCGATCGTATCGACCACAATACCCTGCCATGTCTTAAAAAAGGGGATACCATCGGGCAAACATTGTCCTAAAACGATCATCAATCCACCTGGAACCATCTCTTCTGCTCTAGCTTCAAGAAAAACCTTCATGTCTTTTATGAACTGGACCTTGTAGGCCTTGGTCACTTCTTCTATTGAGTTATTGCAAATAATGTAATTTTTGTTCCAAGCTGGAGATTTCTTGTCACCTACGTGCTCATGAATTTTGGAAAGCCAGTGAGTTGTGAACCAAGAAATATTCACGTTCAGAGGAAGGTGGTTGGGTTCTAAAGAGTGTGTTGAAGTCGTTGTTGGATTGATCATTGAAAAATACTTGGAACTCAAGAGGCATGAGAATGTTTTCCTTAACTTGTTTGTATTTCACCGTATCAATGATAGTCTGAACAACATGAAACGTGTTCGGTCCAATAGAACAACCATAGTCCGCAATTTTAAAAGTATCTAGATCCGGATTCAGATTAAAGAGATCGAGTTTTTCTAAGATGCATTGCCTTGTCTTTTCTTCAGCACCATCTATGGCTGCTTTCTGTCTCACAAATATTATAGAAACAACAATGTCTTAAAAAATCAAAACATTTAAGAAGTATATTCTTCATAAATTTAAATCATATATCAATACGTAGCAAATAAGAATATTTATAAATTTAGAATAGCATACCTGGTATGAAGAATGATGAATGTAACTGTGCTGACCATTACCGCCGCTCATGGGATAGGATTGAGAATATTCTGGCATTGATATATATGTATCTGCACGTCCACAAGATTAACTTCTCAATTGCAGGCAATATTAGTTCCAATATATAACCAAAGAGATGAAGCAGGTCATAGACCTTCTAAATAACGGTGGGCAAATAAATAAATAAAAATGTAGTTTATACTGCTGGAAAGATGCTGGTGACAGGAACGTGCCTTCCATAAGGCTAATAAAGCAAGATCGCCATGCCACAAAAACAATTATTACATTTGAAGCCACATTTTTAAAGTATAAAAACTCTATAAATTGTTGGGACTATAGTATTTTATTAGCTTGTAGAGTTATTAATTTATAAATATTTCTATTTCAGATTTTTATATTTTAGAATGTATAAAAATACTTGATATCAATGTTTATATATATACATATATTAAATTTCATTTCCTTTTATTATATTATTTGATCTACATGATATATGCATCATACAATTTCAATGTGTTTTAAATGTAATATTATTAAATATTAGTAAAATATTATGAAATCTTAAAAAATAGAAATAGACTTTATTATCAATATAAAACAAACAATATAATGTATATTTTATATTTATATAAACCATATATATAAAAATTTTAATTTATAATTTCTATGGGACTACATAGTTAGATGGGATTTTGTAAATTGTTATTACTCATTATCTTATCGATTTGTGTCATTTTTTGAACCCGCCTAGTTCAGAACCAATATAATTTACTATTGTATTGTGTTTATTAGTTTATTGATTATTAATTTATAGAATTTTTACTGGAGCATGAGAATTGAGGTTAAAGGTATTGTTTTGATTTTTACTTTCATTATTTTCTTGTTCTTTTTTTTTCTTAGACTTTTGGACATTTCCATTTTATTTTATTTTGACAATGTATTTATCTTTTGTTTAGAAAATCTGATTTGCTATTTCTTTTTTTCTAGAACATATCTTACTTTCTTTAATCTTAAATTTTCTAATACAATAACAAGAGGAATTTATCCATCCTATTGATAGAAAGCATAAAGCTTCAACAACAAAGAAAGTTAAGCGAGCTAATTTTTCAAAGGAAAATGATAGTGAATTCGAAACGAATCTTGAATGCATTGATAAATCCTTCATGACATAGTTAGACAACTGAGAATTAGTCATAAATTTGTAACTTTGAAAGACATCCCTCACTTACGAAAAAACATAAGTAATCCTGATTTCTTTTTTTTTTTACCTCGGTACACACCGGCATGCAAAATAACAAAGCAGTAAAAAAGCTTAAACTATAACTTGACAACGAGTCCGAAGATCTCCTCTCATAGAAGGCATGTATGGTTGTGAGATTCTCTACTTTATGGAGAAGGGTGATATATAAAAAATTAATCCCGATGAATCCATGATATAAGAAAAATATGATTCTAAGCACAAATTAGTCAAACAAACCAAAAATTACCAAAACCACACTATCAATCCTAACGGGTTTTGGTGGGTTGGTCTGCATGCTGACAAATCCAGCACTTTTCTTAAAGGCCCATTGCGCTACAAACAATGGAGCGTCTACACGTCGCAGTGTTTTTTAATCGCAGCGAATACGTGCCAATGCCATGCTCGCTCGTTTCACGAATTTTACATTATACTCCCTCTGTTTCTTAATAAGTGTCACTTTGACATTTTTCACACAGATTAAGAAATTGATTGAAATGTGTGTATGTTGTTATTAATTACACCTATTTGACCAATAGAATTTGAGATAAATATAATTATTTATTAAATCAATGCAGATTACAATTAATTTTCAGCTGAAAATAAGTATAATTTGCATTGAAATTCTAAAGTGACACTTTTTATGCAACAAGAAAAAAATGTTAAAATGACACTTATTATGAAACAGAGGGAGTATAAAATAACAAGTGATCATGACCTACACGACTATAATTTCACATATTACAAATAAAGTTAAATATGTAAAATTTTAAATCAGTTATCAATATATTCAACTAGTTGTTAATTTTGTTTAATCAATCGCAATCAGAACTTTTAATTAAATAATTTAGAAATTTAAATAAATTTCTTATTCAAAACTACAAGAAGCAGTCCTATTAAATATATATAAAATCTATGAACATCTATTAATTATATATCATATCATACTAAAATTTATTGATGGTATAGACTTTTAACATATTTTCATTTATTTATATTTTTATACTTTTCCTTTTATAATTTTTTGTTCTAATGTATATTTGTGACACAAATAAGCAAGATTCAAAATTATTCCCTCTGTTTTAAAATAATTTATGTTTTGCCATTTTTACTTATTTCTGAAAGATCAATTTTTAGATTTTCTATGTATTTTTAATAATGAATTGTAAACTTTCAAAACTATTAATTGACAATTTTAGATTTATTAAATTACTATTGGTTAAAATTTATGAGAAATTGTTAATGTATTGATAGTTAAATATATTTCATTTTTAATATTTGTGAAAAATCTAAAAATTACATTATTTAGAAACAAAAGGAGTATATGATAAAATATTTAATAGTCAACTTAACTTGGTATGTAATCACGATTAATTTTATTATAATATTTCTTTACAGAAATCTATATTATAATAGGAGAGTTTACTCTCTCCCCTTCTGCCACGTGTCCATTTCGTAATGGACTTTTTAAAAAAAAAGAAATTGGTTGTTGACTATGAGATTCGAACCCTTTACCTCAATGTTTATTTGATTGAAATAACCAACTGAGCTACATGAAATTTTGTAAACTAGAAACCAAATTTTATATAATATAGGAGAGTTTACTCTCTCCCCTTCTGCCACGTGTCCATTTCGTAATGGGCTTTTAAAAAAAAAAGAAATTGGTTGTTGACTATGAGATTCGAACCCTTTACCTCAATGTTTATTTGATTGAAATAACCAACTGAGCTACATGAAATTTTGTAAACTAGAAACCAAATTTTATATAATAATATTACAGTTTCGTCTTTTCCAAGGGTGTCTATGTCAACATTAAGTGGGTCCCACATATTTTTTTTTAAATCGTATGTTGCATACTAAAAGAGTCGAACCTTTCACTTCAGTGTTTATTTGATTGACATAACTAACTCAGGTACAAGAGATTTTTTTAAAATTGATGGCGGATTTTTTACTTATTTTGAATGAGACATGGCGGTCGAGGCATTACAAGTGGTATTACAGCTGGTTAGCCATCTCGATTTTAACCCGAGAGGCAACTTGAGACCTGTCGTGGGGCACAACGAAGACGTTTTATTCTTTGAGAGGAGGTGAATTGAAACATTCCGAGCTGTGATATATATAAAAAGGCTTAAGAGAATTGATTTAGTTACTTATGTCACCAAAGTTGACTTACCTTTTCCGTCACACATCCGTTTAGAACTCCAGAGTTAAGCGTGCTTAGGTTGGTATAGTGAAATGATGAATAAACTATCGGGAAGTGATTCATGATACCATGCGAATGAATCCAAAACACGAGGAATGTCGGGTGGTGATTATAGGGTCAGTAAACAATGATTTGGAGACTTTGGAAAAATTAACGAATCGATCGTCAGATGGAATGGGATCTACGGGTTGAGAGCGTGAACATGAGCAGCCCATTAACCGTGGGCGGTCGGGACGTTACATTATTATTCCATGTCAACAAGCAAATTAAAGATTTCATTCCTACATATAAATTAGAAATTTTCATAAAGTAGTACGGAAAGTTTTAGGGATTAAGCTTCCTGATCTTCAAACTATCTTATGTACATAACTTAATGTCGTAATCTTCCTGATTTTTATTTGGCTTTCTAATGAAAATTACACTTCACTTGAAGACATAACAAAATGGAAGTGAACTCAATGGAAGTGATAACTCCAATATTGCAATACAAAAAAAACAAAGATTTAGACAAGATACGAACAACAAAATCATATACACACGTAAAGCTTAAAAAATGGATCCGGCCCCGCGCTTGCGCGGGGGCTATATTTCTAGTGCTATTAAAAATTAGGCACATATATGGTATTATTCTTATGAATTTGATTTTGTGCCAAACTGAAAGTGATTATTACATTAATTTTTGGTATGTTTGACCAGTGTTGTTTGTGCAATTATTACGGTGAGATTCAGCCAAATTGCGCCATCACATTATTTTGTTTCTTTTTTTCCAAATGAGCTTTCTTAAAATAACAATGACCAATGTTGCATCGACACAAAATACACCTCCTCCTTCATAGGATATTTATTATTATTTATTAAAAAGTGCCAAATTAAATCAGTTACATTTTCTCTCCATTTCTTATAGAAAACCTTGAATCTCATCATCACCACCTGCAACACAAGAAAGAGGGTGGTGTAGTTTTGTTTACTTTGGCCTGTCTTCTTTAGTTTTGTTATCAATAAGCGATGGGAGATAACAATCACAAAGATCAAAGGCCACTTTCCTTCGACAAATCCAATAAACCCTTTTTCTCATTTTACTTGTCATCTTCATCACCATGCTCTTTTACTGCCATCATCATCCTCCTCATCTTCTTCTCTTATTTTCTATACTCCTTCAGTTTCATCACATTCTTACACCCTTACTCTCCTTCTAGAATCTCTAACTCTCTCCTCGTACCCGTTATGCGACTCGGATCGGGTCAACAACCCGACGAAAAGACAGAGCTTAAACACATCGTGTTCGGGATCGCGGCGTCCTCGAACCTGTGGAAGCATCGCAGTGAATACGTGAAAACATGGTGGAGACCAAACGGTGAGATGAAAGGTTTCGTCTGGCTAGACAAACCCGTAAACGACACCGTTTCCTCCTCCTCGGCCTTGCCTGAGATCAAAATCTCTTCGGACACGTCGAGTTTTAAGTATCGTTACCGTAGGGGTCACAGATCAGCCATCAGGATCACAAGAATCGTGTCCGAGACGGTGAGACTGTTAAACGGAACAGAATCAGAGAAAGACGTTAGGTGGGTTGTGATGGGTGACGACGACACAGTGTTTTTCCATGAGAATCTGATTAGGGTTTTGAGGAAATACGATCATAAGCAGTTTTATTACATCGGAGCTCCCTCAGAGAGTCATTTGCAAAACTTGCATCAGTTCTCTTACGGAATGGCGTATGGAGGAGGTGGGTTTGCTATAAGTTATCCGTTGGCGAAGGCGTTGGAGAAGATACAAGATCGGTGTATTGAGAGATACTCTGATCTCTATGGTTCTGATGATCGGATTCATGCTTGCATGGCTGAGCTTGGTGTTCCCCTCACCAGAGAAGTTGGCTTTCATCAGGTCAGTGTTTTTTTTCTTCTTCTATTTTGGGTTTTACTTTTATTTTTTTTAATTTAAATTTGAGGTTTTGGTTTTACCGAGTAAAATTAGGCGAGAACCATAACCTGAAAATGTAAAATGACACTTAAAATCCGTGATCTGATTCATTTTCCATTATTTTATTTGTTAGCTTATCAAGATTGAGATTTACGGGGAATTGAACTTTAACATAATTAGATGATTTTTAAAGCTAATAGATGGTTTATATAGATTTGGTATAGAGTTTTGTGTATTTAGTAAATTATGTTCTAATAGTTTAAGAAGTTCAAGAGATATATTTATGATTCTGAAATTCTTTTAACTGTTAAGAATCATCACTCCAATAATCCTAAATTTTAATATAAATATAATCAATAAGTAAATATATTTTTGAATAATAAGGATATTGATGAAATTTAAAAATCATCAAGCTATCAATAATATAGAATTTAGGAATTAAACTCCCAATAACTCCTAAACCACTATATATACAGATGTATTTTTATTTTTATTTTGCCAGCAAGATGTGTTTGATTAGAGATCTAAATTTCGAGAAGTAATAATGTTTCAGCTAATCATATTATTAGTACCTCTCATTAGGACAAATTCTTACTTCGTATTTTTATATAATACTTAACAGTTTGACGTGTACGGGAATCTCTTGGGTCTTCTATCGGTTCATCCACAAGTGCCAATAGTCTCAATCCATCACCTAGACGTAGTCGAGCCTATATTCCCAAGAACAACCCGAGTCAACGCCGTAAAAAGACTCATGATCCCAGCAAAGCTCGACTCAGCTAGCCTCGTCCAACAGTCCATATGCTACGACACATCTCGTCAGTGGACGATGTCTATCTCATGGGGATACACGGTCCATATCACACGTACCTATATGCCAGCAAGGATGATGGAAGTGCCCACTCGTACCTTCAACGACTGGCACAAACGCCACGATTTCACCAATCTTGCTTTCAACACACGTCCTGTAACATACACTGATTGTCAGCGTCCACGGGTATTTTACATGTCTCGTGCGCTTAACGATTCTTCTTCGGGCACGACGATTAGCGAGTACTTGAGGCACAATGAATGGAATCCTAAATGCGAGTGGGGAATACAAGATCCTTCTGATATTAATCGTATCTTCGTCTACAAAAAGCCTAGTCCGGATAGGTGGAATAAGGTACACACTCTGTTCAATTTACTATATGTAAGAAAACTAATTATTCGATCGTTTACAAGTTATATGTAAATGTCACATGTTTATAGGCACCAAGGAGAGATTGTTGTCGATTATTGCCTACAACGAAGAAGGGAACTATGGTGATCAATGTGACAGCTTGTGAAAATGACGAAGTTGTTGCTTATTCTGATAAGTAATGTTCTTTTGTTACTTTACAAGGCTTATAAGAACAGCTTGCTTTCTTATAAGAAATTCCTTAGAAAAGACCTTGTTTGTTTACTGTAGTGACATTGTATACTTACAAAATAAACTATATAAAAATTATCAAACTTTCATCATTTTTTTTTTTGTTAACGATTGTATTCAAAATATTTATGTATCTTGCAATTACTCAAAAGGTTTATAACTCTTTCATAATGGGGATGATTAGTTGGGTTGTAGAATTCCTTAATTTTAACTAGGTTTTGATTCATGTTTCCAAAATGTAGGATAACATTTTGGTTATTTCTTTCAATTCAAAAGTTACTACAATTTTTTTTGTTTGAATTTTAATATTTGAGTTTGACATATGTAATCAATCGAATCATTGTTCACGACTCAAAATTCTATGTTATGGCCGAACTATTAATTAGAGAATGAATCTTAATATACCTCATAACAATAGATTTTGTTATCACAAGATATATTAGTAGTTGTCGTTCTCCTTTTCGCTATGCATACACTAAATCAAGAATTAGGATAAACACGAAAATAAAAGCTTCTATAAAAGTGAATATCCCAGTACACCAAAACTGGAAATAACTTATACTCAAGTCTCATAGTGTTGGAAATTCAAGTTTTTGGTTCAAATCGGTTCAGATTTTCGGTTTTTAAGTTATTCAGGTTGAGATGCTTAGTACTCATTTAGGAACCGATATTTTCAGATCGAATCCATTTGGGCAATGACGGATTCAGGTAGGGTTTATATTTTTAGGTTTCATATAATATGTCAAGGATTGACGTTTCATTAGTTTTCTTATATATATCTTACTAAAATATGATCATTCTTATTATTATCCTTAAAATACCCTATAATATCAATTATAAATTGATTCAACAAAATCATTTATGTCATTTAAACATTGCATTGCCTTATGTAATGATTTGGTCTAAATCGAGGAGTGGAGTATTGTATTAACGTTTGTTTTCTTTTTGAGAATAGTTTATGGACCTCCAAAGATATTACGGCGGGTCTATTCCGGAGCGCACCACCATCGTTGCCTCATTGCATCACTATCTCCGTCCACCCCAAGTGGGCCACACGTGTTCGCCACTCTCTCGCCTGTCGCTCGTGATCTTATAAGGCTTTCTAGATTTTTATTACCCCATAAGTTAATCTCCAAGGCTAAATGAAATCCCTTGTGCATGCTTAGTCAAACACACCCTCACGTGACCAGTTGTCTCTCTATCACGTGATAGATGACGAGTGCATTTCTTTGAGTTTTATAGCAAAAAGATATATACATTTCCGTAAGAAAAAGTAAAAAAAAAACACATTTATGTCATTAACAAAAAAGGAGGGGACAGTATATTCAAAACTGCAAAGCTGTTCGTGAGGTAACATGAACTAATGTGGAAATGATTTTTGAGTTCTTGCAGATTCACAGTGTAAGAGATACAAATTTTCTTGACAAAAAATGAGATATATCTTTTCCTAACAAATAAAATATACTGAAAATATATAGATATCATAAAAAACTTACATAATATATAAACAATCTCAAGACAACGGTAACACAAACAGAAGAAAATTAAAACAATTTTGATGAGAGCAATCAAAATTTTCATTCTTATAGTTACAACTTTCATCATTTGTATTTCTAAAAGCCTACGTGGGTTGTATTAATTCATTCCTTTTCATTGTAGTTAAGTTTTCATATCGACGATGTTAAAAAAGAAAAAGTTTTTATATCCACAAAAAATCTCAGATGCAGCTCTGACTCTTTTATAAAATTTCTGATTAGATTCTGTCATTTCTTCTTTAAAACTCGACACTAAAAAAATAATAATTCTAAATTTAGTTTTAACAATGGAAGTTTCAAGAAAAAAACAATGGAGAAAGAGAAAACAAACACGGATATAAGATCCATACGTTACCGAATTATGTGTTCAAAGTCTCCTCCTATCCGAAGAGAAAATGATTGTAGCCAAGAGGAAAAAAAAAGGAAAACTATAGCAATCTTTGGTTTATCACCAAATTTCAATACCGGTCTCGTGGTGGGTTGATGGTGTCTTTGCTAATTTTTTTGATTCGTATAACTTGAAGAATAAATTTAATAAATTCGCATTCGTTTGCTATTAGTAGGTCTACAAAATTTATTTAAATTTAATAATTTTATATACATTTTTCAAATTCTTTTTAATAATCTAAACCATAAACATTTTTTCTCGAAAATATAAATATTTTTTTTAATTAATATGTTTATGTGTTATATGATATTTATAATTTAAGTTTAGACAATTTTTTTTCAAAAATAATCAAATAATTACAGTAGACAATAAATAGTCAAAGTTTTTAGATTGATTGATTCGCACTGTCTCTTATCCAAAATATCTACTCAGCATCAAAATTGTTTCAATCTGCATCCGATCTACGATGGATCAAGCATGGCAAAAAAGGTGAGACGCATGATTTTTGAATTAAACTTTTAGAAATAGGTTTTTTATATCTAATATGGATTCGTGGATAAATATGATTACCGATAAGTAATATGGTTTGGGTATTAAAAAATATTTATTATTTAAAAATTAATAAAACCTACAAAAAAGGTTTTAAATTCGACAAATCGATCACCGGTTGAACCATTAGCCAAAAAATGTGTGTTTTATTAGTTTGTGGTTTGTCTACAGTCGATCCAATAATATATTGATCCAAAAAATGTTCGGTTAAATATTCGGATCAGGTTTTAAAACATGAATAAAAGTTAAGAAAAAAGTATGGTATATTACATTCAAACTATTATGTGTAATCAACAAGTGAATCAGAGCGTCGATGCTATTGTGACCAAAAAAAGAGTTTAGATGTTGTGGACCTATGGTGGGTCCTGCTACATGTGATTCTACTCTCTTAGTTAACTTAAAATTTGGTAAAATTTAGCGGCAGCTTTTGTTATTTAATTTTTGAGACTCTACAAGAGGGTACAATAGAGATTAAAGGTGAAACCTAAGGGTAATTCAGTCCAGTAAACAAAATCAAATGGAAATATATGACGGGCTGAGAAAAGCAAACAAAAAAGTTTAATAAACAAGGAAAAAAAAATTCTCATATCGACTTCTGTGAGATCTGCTGCTAAAGAAAGAAAAAAAACTGCTATCGGGAAGAAGAGGAGAATCGCTTACGTGGTGGTGACAAATATATATATTTATATGTTGAGTATTGTGTAATATATACATATATGCATCTTTCTAACTTGGTTTGGTTTGGTTTCTCTGTGTGTTGTCTGTTGAAGGGGGGGTAAAATGAGGATTAGGAAGAACATGAAGCTGTCTTCGATGCTTTTAGCGACAGCTGGTTACGGCGGAGATACATATGTGTGTCCTCTAAACCAATCTCCGTGGGATGTGATTCCTCTGACTTCCTCCTTCGAAGACGACGATGGTGCCGCCGAGTTAACTAACCTAATCGACTCGTCGTGGTTTCTACCTTCTCCCTCGTCTTCTTCTCCCTCTCTCACTCACCAGGTAATTCAATTAATGTCACTTATGTCATCTCATTTCGATTTCGCTCCAGCATTATTAGGGTTTGTCTTGTTTGTTCGGGAAACTCTAAAGAACCCTAAAATTCTGGATTTTGAGAACCTGGGTCTCTTTATTTCTCGATTAGGGTTAATGGGTTCTTATTATTTCTCTTCTTCGAACTATCTTTCGTTCTCTGGCTCCGATTATTCTTTTTTTTCGTATTGACAAAAGTGTGTCTCCATTTCACTCAGTTCGGTGGTGGAGAGGATAATGTGAGCTTGGGAGATTCTAATGGCGCTGCACAAAGGTGACAATCCATTTCCTTGTCTCTCCATTCTTGATTCTTGTCTGCTTCGTTCGCTGCTTCCGTGTTTTTTTAGGGTTTTCCTCGTGTGTTCCTTATTTCGATAACTCGGGTAATTTCATTTTGCCCGAATCCGACTCGGATCCGAAACGCGCCCCGACCCGGTTTCAATTTCTCTCGACCTATCTTCATTTTTTTTTTGTTCTCTTTCTTTTATCGTTCAGGTTCGGAAATAACCACAGTCTTGTCTCCGACGAGCGTCTTCATCTCATTCCTTCGCCGGACGTTGAAGATCCTAGCGATGGCAGTGACAATAAATCATACCCTCATTCGCCGGTTAAAACCTCCGGCGACGACCACCAAGCGGCTGTCTCGGTGCCAGCGCCGCCTAAACGCGGACGGCCACGTGGTTCGGGCAAGAAAGCTCAAGCCTCCTCCTCCACCACCACCGCCGCGGCATCTAATAATCCGTACGAGTTTTACTATTACTCTGGTTTCGGGCCACGTTGGGGGAGAAAGAGAGGCGGCTCCGGTGACGACGAGAAGATAGTTCTGACTGAGAATAATAAAAACGGTTGCGAAGATAAAAAGAGTAACAACAGTAGTGGTGGTGAAGAGAGTTATAAAACGGCGGCGTTTGAACATGGGAGCAGTAGCTTTGATGGGTTCGAGTTTATGGATGAGGAGTACGACGTAGTCGATCAAAGCATTGGACATGGGAAGAAGATGAAGAGTACAATGACGATGACGATGACGATGGCGATGAAGAAGATGAAGAGAGGGAGGAAGCCCGTTAAGGAAAGGTCTTTAAAATCCCTCATGTAATATATCCATGTTTTCTGAGGGCTTTTCTGTCTTTTTCGTTGTTTGTTTTTGTCTGTAATCAGATTTCGTTTGTTTTATTTTAGTTAACATTTGAAGTAATGTTTCTAAATCTGTGTTTGTATTTGGTTAACTTGTCGTTGATTAAGTTCTTTTGAAAAATTGGCTTAACCTTTTTTATCTTTGAGAAATCATTTTCTTAAGAAATTTAATGCTATAATGTCTTTTTGTTTTAGTAAGCAATTTTTTAAATAACGTAGCTTTAACAACTATTTAATTTTTAAAGAGTATTATTTGCTAAACCTCTCCATGAAACATGATAGATTTTTATCAGTGTCCAAACCCTAAATCATTTAGATAATCGTATTTTCTCAAAAACAAATAAACTTAATTACCTAATTTCAATCCCTTGAATTATAGTACTTCTATCATACCACAATGAGTTTGTTTTAAAGCATTAATTTTTTCCGTGTTTACATTAATATTATTTTTGACATCTTTATTTTTATAGTATTTTATTATTTCATAAATATTTTTTGTGTGTATTTGGATAATTTTATATAAATTTTATTTTCATCGTTTTTTTTCATTATTCCTGTAAAATTTTGATATTAATTAATTCAACATTTATTTTATAGCTTAGTTTAATGTTTGTTTATTGATTAACTAATGTTATTTGCTCGACATATATATACAAACAACAGCAATCATTTTTATTTTTTATAGAATCATTCTAAATTTTTATCAAAGCTTTATAAATTTTAATTTTAAGAGAAAAATAAAAACAGAAAAGTTATAAGAGCATCTTTCATTTTTAATTTTTCATTATTATGAAAATCAAAGAATTATAAATATTTTTAAAATAAAAAATCTAATGCAACTTAATATATATTTTATTATCAAAAATAAAAATAGAATAAAATCAAAATACACGTGTCAGTGAAATATCAAAAAATCAATAAACTTTAATTTCAAAATACTATATTTAATTTCCTTAAAAATCATTTTAAAGTACGTAAAATTTTTACTAAATAATTACAAGAATAAAAACTGAATATGGAAACATCCATTATTTTAAAAATTACTGTTTTACCAAATATTATAAATATTTTGCTTAGAAAATATAATTCATAGTTTCTCACTTTTAAAATGAAAATACATTAAACGGCAGAGTAGCATAATTTAAATGAATTTTGATTTTTAATACAATAAAACTAGAAAGAAATTAGTTTAATTTATAAATAATGCTTTTTTTTGTCAAAACGACCTTTTTAACACGGCAGAACATATAAATTTGTGTAGTCTAGACCATTTTAAACATATTGATAATCAACTTTTGACAATCTAATATGGTAACTGGTGTTTAGATTTTTTTTTTAAAGATTAAATGACGTTTTGCCTAAGCAAAAAACGATGGAAATTACTTTGGATCAGTGATCCAATAACATACTATCTTTGACATTAAATTGGGAAAGAACTATCGATAGCCAAATTATTAGTATTTTGTGAAATTAATCTCCAAATTATCTAAAAATACAATATTTAAAGTTTTAGTCTAGAAATATAAGTATTAGTTTTTTTTCAATAATACCATAAGTTTGCTACGTATGAAAATTCCTACTTATCTTATTAGAACTGCAAACAAAAACATAACATTATGTTTAGTTTCTCTTTTTCCAATATAAGTTTTAGACTTTCTCCATTGTTAGTGGTTTTAAAATATTTTATATTAAGTTTATAATATTATTAGAAAAGGCAAATAGTCGTACGTTTGAGAAAAACTTCAAAGTATAATAGTCTAGAGAATTATACAATCTATATTTATAACTATAAAAATTACACATTTATTTAAGTTAGCATATTTCTAATCATCTAATAACTAAATACATATATCACCTATACATATTTTTAAGGTGTATAATATATGTACACACTTTTTCTCATAATTACAATTTTATATATAATATCTTAAAATATCATATATTATGTTGAACAATTTTTCTAAATTACCATAAATTTAAGTTTTTTTCGTTTCAGACGTACTATTACTATTTTCTATAACAATGTAAATTTAATACCAAAATAACCTAAACACATTTTCTGATGGGTTAGCATAAATCTTAAATTAGAGAGTGGAAACATAAACATGATGTTTTAGTTTTGTGTTCGATTCATTAAGGATAAACATTTTGTATATACAATATTTTGTGAAACTTTTGGAATATAATTATTAATGACGGTTTATTTGGAAAACCAACATAAAAGTGTGGTACTTTAGGATATTTTCATTATAATTTAATCGAACGCATACAATAAATCATTACAATTATGCTTTTTTAAAGCACATTTAAAACTCTATCGTTACATAATAAATTATAAAAAATTATACGGCCACAAAGAAACAAGTTCAATCTTTACTAATCAAACCATAATTTGGTAAACTCGATTTATCGATAATCTTAAGGACTAATTTTCCGGACCAATTGTCATTATTGTCACTTTTATGTTTCTCAACTTGCCTGCCAACTTTTCCACTGATGACGTGGTAGGTTGAGTATCAAAGACCTATAATAGTAAAATATACTTAGATTGTTCCACTGTCCGTGGATCGTTCATAATTAATGATGGATGTGGAAACTTATTAGTTAATGTGAAATGAATAAGATATTTTGTAAAAAAGAAAGTTTAATAATTCAGTAAACAGTCTTAAAATAACAAAGAACTAGTATAAAAAACAATCTTCAACGATATTTTAAGTTTTGCCTTGTTTATGTTAACATGCTGCTGTAAATGTAGTAATGGCTTCATTTATTAGAATGATCCGAAATTGTTGTTTTTGGCGTAAAGTTAATCTATAGTAACGTAAAGAGAAATATCAATCAATAATATTAAAAGAGAAGTATTTTGGAAAAAAAAATTATTTATACAAAGGTGATTGGACTTTTTATTAGATTTTATTTTTTTGGTCTTCTTTCATCTATAGTAACACAATATTAATCAATAATATTACACAATATTTATTTAAAAATTAGTTTTCAAACTATACATATTAATTTTGTCCTAACTCACGATATTTAATATTAACTATACAAATTAATTTAAAGTAGTTTTGATCACTAATCCACAAACCAAAAAAAATTCATTCGTATTTCTATTGATATCAAGTATATATACTCTTAGATTTTTTTTAATAGTATAGAGTATAAAGATATAATTTTGAAACGAAAAACATAAAATAATTAATTTACTTGGTCTACAATCATTTTTATTTCCTTACAAATATATAATTATCCTTTTTCTTATTTACAGTCAAATCAAAATACGTCTAAGTATATATTTCTACCTATATTTACGGTAATCTACATTGATTACCAAATTATTAATCCTAACAATGTTTAATTTACATCAACTCCACAATATTGTTATGATAAATAGTGGCATCTCTACACCTTTTTAACTCAATACTATCGAATCACAAAACACATAAAAAAATCGACCAACAAACAAACATTTATTATTCATGGTTAACAATATGCAATTATCTTCTTTGAAATACATCAAACAATACAAAACTACTTGACATGTACAAGTGAAAGTCCTACACTCATGGAGACAATGAACAAAAATTGTTGGTGATTCATTGGAAGTAATTCTATCTGATGCATATCTAAGTGTGTTATATCTATGTTTTTTTATTCTGTAAAAAATACACCAACATATATAACTTAACCTAAATATTTTATACCGTACAAATATTTATGCTTCATATAAAAAGACTTACATAGATAAATTGGCAACAAAGGTTAAAGTCAGAAAGTGGATAAACATCGACAACTTTTATTTGACAAAAAAAAGTTTAACCAAACTTACTTCTTCAATATAAAACGAATCTGTAACATAGTAATGTACTACAATCTAAAAATACTAATTTATATCAAAATATTTTTTGTTTATAATCCAACAAATAAAACGCAGATTAAAATCTATATTATTTATTATAGTATATATACACTATACTCAATAGATTTCAAAGCAGAAAACACTTACAAATCAACATTGCTTGCACAAAAGTCATCGTGTGTGACAAATGAATACCCAAAAACAACTTATAATAATATATAGTTGCTAGAGATAGGTACACCAATATCGTTTATATAAAAGCCATAGAGAAGAATCTCAAAGACTTGTGTTGAGCAGCTCTCTGTAGTCTTTACGGATTCCCCAAAGAATCTCACTGCATTTTTTCATGCTTGGTCTCGAACCTCTATGAGGAGCTAGACACTGAAACGCCATCTCCAACACCTTCTCTAGTGCTAAGTTGTTGGATGGATTTCGTTCGAGCTTCGGGTCCAATACCGATATTGTATCTCCACTTGTGAACTTCTTGATGGCCTGAACATATCCGTCACAACCCTCAACAAAACGAATAAAAAATGCATAGTAGATGATAGAGGTATGTTGAGTTTTACCCATCTAATGGTGATGCGTTCTTTTTGTTCTCTGTGAAGCTCAATGGGACGGCGACCAGTGAGAAGCTCGACGAGTAGTACACCGAAGGAGTAGACGTCGCTTTTCTCGGTGAGCTGATAGGTAGTTAAGTATTCAGGGTCTAAGTAACCAGCGGTTCCTTTGACTTGTGTGGAGACATGAGTGGCTCCTGATTCAGTATCTGGAGCTAATCTGGCAAAACCGAAGTCAGCAACCTTGGCTCTAAAGTTGTCAGTGAGGAGAATGTTTGAAGATTTAATGTCTCTGTGGATGAGAGGTGGCTCTACAAACACAACAAACAAGTATCATTGCCAATTGCCATGGAAAAAAAAATGATACTAAGTATAGGTAAATAATAAGTATAGGAAAATGAAGTAAACATACGGGTATACATGTGAAGATAGGTGATGGCATGAGCAATATCGGTTGCGATATCTAGCCGAGTTGCCATGTCCAGAGTCTTTCCTTCCTTACCTACAAAATCATTTTTTTTCCGATCAAGAAACTTTGATTGATGCATATACATAAAAATGAATTTTAAAAGAAAGTAACTGACAATCCAGATGATCTCTGAGATTGCCATTGGGAACATATTCGACAACGAGAAGCTTCTCGTCATTGTGAACCAGGTAACCATAGTATTTGACAAGACTCAAATGAGTGACTTGAGCCAATGTCTTAATCTCACTCATGAACTCAGCACCTTGACGGTCGTCTTTGTGTAAACTCTGCAGAAGATAAAATATTAAAATAACCTCATCTCATCAAGCAAAGCAGAGCAAGAATGGTGTTAGAATATGGTAAGAGACCTTTTTGGCACGTTTGACAGCGACGGTGGAGCCATCTCTGAGTTTGACCTTGTAAACAGTGCCGAAACCACCTTGTCCGATCCTGAAGGATGGGGAGAAGTTCTTGGTGGCGGCGTAGATTTCATCGAAGCTGAATCTTTGATTCGGATTCTCTGTTGTTTCGTTCCCGTTCCCGTTCCCGTTGCCATGATGATGATAATGTTTCTGCACACTTCCTGTTGAGCTCCGTCTACTACGTATATCATGTTCTGTTTGAATCAAAAGGAAAACATTAAAATGGAAGAATCTTCTGATCAAACATGAAGGAGGAGTTATCTCATATCATAGCACCTACCAGAGTCGTTGAAACTCTTGGAGGAGGAAAGGGAATCAGGAGGAGTGAAGCAGTTGATGAAGATCCCTGAGATCCACCGAGCGAGGGAGCTATGTGGTTTGTCGGTGGTGGAGGAAGGAGCCGGGGAACGATCAGGGAGAGTACTTGTGCTGTACGACGAAGTAGATGCTGCGGTTGCAGGAGATGATCCGCCTGTGTAGCTATGCCTCCGGCGACTTGGCATCGAGAAAACCAAAAACTAAACAATCTCAATGGAGGAGGAAGGAGGAGTCGCAGAGACTGACTTTTCAGAATTCAACTTTTAACTTGTTTGATTATTACATACACACTGTTCGTTTGGTTTGGGCTATTTATTGTCCAGCTGTACACTTTTTAAATATGTTTCTACGTCTAATTTATCTACTTTTAAACCAGACAAGCTATATATAATAATATAATATCATATACGCTGAGGTTTTTATTTTTTTAAACTGTTTATTTACATCTAATCCAATGATTTTGTAATAATGTCATCATTTATTTAGATTTTTAAGTCAAACGTGTGAGTTGTAACCGATGAAATTCTAAGCTATATTGGTTCCAGTTTTTTAAAGAAATTAATAGAAACAACTTTTACAAATGTAGTAACTTCTAAATTTGGTTATCACGGCCTTATAGGCAAAACGAGCACTAAAATATTAAACATGTTGTGTTTAAAAAAATATTAAACATGCCACTATTCGATGGTAATTAAATGTGCCATTCTTCGTTAATTAATACGTAAATAATTTTTAAAAAGACGTAATAGTTTAGTAGTAGTACTTTCACACATTTACGAAATCTAACTATGGGTATGCTTTGCTTCCTCTGTATTTCAAGGATGATGTTTAAGGTTTCTTAAACATACTCCCTCCGTTTCGTTTTACTTGTCGTTCTAGGTTTTTACACGCAGATTAAGAAACCATTTAATTTTACATATTTTCTAGATAAAAACACAATTACCTATACACCTAATCACATTTCAACCAATAGAAAAATAGAATAACAGATAAACTAATAAATTTTGCATTGAAATTATAAAACGACACTTATTTTGAAACAAAAAAAATTCTCTACAACGACAACTAAATCGAAACGGAGGTAATATTAAAAAATAATAAATACACTCTATAGATTACTTCTTCCTTTTCACTTAAAATTGTGTTTTAATAAAAGCAAATGTTTTACTCTAAGTGATATTTTAAGTTCTTATATGAAAAATATAATTTGATATTATGACCATTTGTATTAAGTAGTAAAAAAAATTTCTTGGTTGAATTAATTGTGTTTAGACAACTAAATAAATATTGGAAAATTTTCAAAAATACCACTTTCCTTGTACCACTTTTCATTTTTACCTTTATTAAAGAGATACTTTCAAAAATACCACTTTTTTTAAGGGGAATTTTTTAAAAAAATTAATTAGAATTCTAAATTTTAAATTCTTAAACCCTACCTCCACCCTACACCACCCATTAACTCTAAACCTTAAGTCTTAGATTAATTAACCCAAGAGTTATAAGTGTGTTTTCTCCTCTTAAAAAACAAAGATAAAAGTGATTAAGGTATTTTTGAAAAGTGGTACAAAAAAATGGTATTTTTAACAATTTCTAATAAATATATGTAATTCCTTAATTGGAGTGTACAAACTTTAAAAGTTAGTTGTTTTAAAATAGACATAATATGACTTTTTGTTTCTCTTGATAAGTTTCCACTATTCATATTTCGAGCACTTATTTTTATGTTTTAATTTTAAAAATAAATAAATTAATTATATTGTAAAATATTCTGTATACAAAATAAAAAGTTAAAACATCAAAATAAAAAGTTAAAACATCTTGCGATGTTGTTGATAGATGAACAAGTATATAAACTAATATAATCATTTCCAATCGTTGTGTCTCCTACCGTACTTACCAATCTGAAAAATCCTAGAAAAACAGAAATTGGTAAGTACAGTAGGAGACACAACGATTGGAAATGATTATATTAGTTTATATACTTGTTCATCTATCAACAACATCGCAAGACCAAGTCAAGGCCCTTCAGAACTATTATTCGATAAGGTTCTACTCGAATTGGGAGACACGCAAGTTGTAGGTTTCGTCAATTTTTGTGCAGTGGAGGTGATGAATAATATCAACGGTGTTTGGAGTGTATTGGTTGTGAGAGATAAAGACTCAAGTTATTTATAGTGCGAGAAGGGGGGATTTGGAGGGTTTCGGTCGGTTGCCACTACCAAACCAATCACTGCATATCCCATCTATAATGAAGAGAGAAGTAAAGAACATAATTTAGTGATTAAGAGTGAGGCTTGATGACTTCACAGTAACGGCGAGTTTCAGAAATAGAAAATGATGATGATGGAGTGGAAGAGTCGGAGAAACGCCGTACTGGAAAGGAAAGAAATATTTAAATGGGCTACTGCGAATTTTTGTCAGCCCACATAACTGTAGCCCGATTATAATTTTTAAACGGTATGAAGTGGCAAAATAAAGCTTTATTATTGGTTGATTTTTTAAAGTGACGTGGACACATTCTCCATTCATCTTATTCAACTTTTAATATAGTAAGATTTTTTTTGGACAAATTTACCATTCATCATTCAGTAATCAATTGTTGAGACTAGAGATTTGTTGCTTTCTTTAATACAGGAACAAGGTGAAACCAAAGCCTCCAAAGAAACAACCCCGTGAGACATCTGAAAATCATACTCAATCTTCTACAATATTTGTCAAATTAATTACCGGAGCTAAATGACATGGGACCGAAGAGTCTAAATAAATAGCAACGCGTTTCCCTGAGCAACGCCGGTTTCTATCTTGAATACATGGCCGGAGGATGCAATCATGCAATTCTCACTGCCTTTCCAGAGCACGTGGCAACCACTGAAACTTATTTTTAATATTTATTTCTGGTAGGTTTTAATAATGATCTGCTGAGTTTCGTGATTGTTAAGCTTTTACTTCTCTCTCCCTCCTGGTTTATTGCTGTTTGGGGACAAGAAAGTGATCTTTGCACAGGAAGAAAGAAAGAGTTGGGATCTTTCTAAAAACCATTTGATTAATAAATTAGCTATACATAAAGAACTTAGGAAGACAATGCGTGAGGTTTTCCCGTCGTTGAAGATATTTAATCTTTCACCATATATTTGAACCTAATTAACGTGAATTTGTTCGAACAAGAAAACAAACGGATTACTAATTTAAATAATTTGTTTGTTCTTTGTAACATGTCGATGAATAACCGAGCTCAAAACAGCATATATATATATATATATATATAGTTAGTCTAAAACATAAACACGAACATTGGTAGTAATTAAGATGAAGAGTGTAAAATAGAGATTGAAACAATTTCATTGGTATTAGTTATGACGAAGAGAGTGTAAAATCAAGACTGAAATTGTGTTTCACAAAAAAAAATTAAGACTCAGACACATCATGTAGAGTTATTTAAAGACTTAGACCAAGAGTACTAACATTATCACCACTATAAATTATATTCATTCAGCAACAATCTTCATATGTAATTTTAAAATTGTGAATAATTAAATTAAATCTTCATCATGTATATTTTTTTTAAAACACCGGATTATAACTTTAAAATAAGTCATCAAAACTACAAACCAACATAAAAATAAGAGTAAGAGTATCTCTAACTATATTTCAATTTTTACTGTAAAATAGATCGGAGTAAGAAATGATTCAAGTCTATTCATTTTTTGCTCCACAATGGAATAAAATGAATTTACCCCATTATGAAATAATATATTTATTTATTGTTCACGATTTTATTTTTCACTTCAAAATAAAGTAAGATTATAGCCAAAATTTACTTTATTTTAGAAGAAAAAAGAGTTTTGCATAAAAAATACTCTAATCTCTTCGACACGAGACCGGATTCTTAGTTAAGAGACTCATTGTTGGTTTATTTGATTTAGATATAAAGTTACAGTGATGATTTGTTTTAAAAGATTGTATTTTAGCCTGGTTTGGTCTGTTATATTTTTTATTTATAATGTATTTTCATGAACTGGTTTAGAGAAAAAAAATATTTTTATGTTTTGATCAATTTTATTTCTATTATGAAATTGTTCAATTTGGTATTACAACTCAATAATTATAAAGTTATTTCAAATTTTAAACCGGCCATAAATTTTATAATTATTTTATATGAAAACTCATATACATAAGAGAATGTAGTTATTTTATATGAAAACTCATATACATAAGAGAATGTAGTTATTTTATATGAAAACTCATCTTCGTTATTACTTTCCCGTTTTTTTTTTTTTTTTCTGCAGAATATGTTTTGTTATATCTTTGTGTGTGTTTAACAGCTTATTCAATTTTAAGGAGGATTCACGTACTGTTATTGTTGGATATGTTTTTTGGTGTTGTTAATGTGGTGCTGAATCAAGTTCATGCTGTATTAATGTTATATATTTTTGATTTGTTGTTTTTTTTTTCAATCTCTGTTGCTAACTATATGCGATTTCATGTTCATGAGAACCAGAATTTTGATATGAGTTCGTTTGAATTTGTAGTATTCTGATTAAAATTGGCTGAAAATGTAATGTGGTCGCGTAACTCTTTCGGTTGTCACTTGACATAATCCTGTTTTAGATTATAAATCACCGAAGAGTATTCTTACGCACCAAAAAAGTGATTAAGTGTTTTGTTTTTCTTTTTGGGGTGCAGGCTCTCAAAGGGATGCAACGACTGTTGTTGGCTGCAACTCTTGCGTGAGTGTAGTTGGTGACAAAAATGGGAGGTTGCTGTTCTTCTTCTTCTTCTTCTTCAAGGCATTCGCATCTTGTTGGAGCACCTCTTTACTATTATGTCAGTTATTCCTTTCCTCTTCAGCTTCTTTTTATGCTGTGTCACCTTAGTCCTTCTTTGCACATAATAATTTGACTTATAGCTGCTAAATCTTAATTTTTGTTCTGTAACAAAGTGTCCAGAATCCTTTGAAGAGCTTGGGCCTTCAGGAACTCGTGCTGGTGTGGGATCAGCAGCACTCGCCACAGGTCTTTTGGCTGATATTATTTGTCTGGAGACATCATCTATACCCGACACTTTTTATGCTCCTCCTCCTCTTCCATATGACTTGCTTTTTGGGAGACCAGTTTCCGAATCTGTCAAAGGAAAGATTAGTGGGTTTGAGACATGTGAAGATAAAACTCAACCCAGCTCAGTGATTCTCTCGCCCAGTGAATCAGATTTCTCTAAACAAAAAACATGGAAGAACCAATTGGTAGACGAAGAGGAGGAAGACTCTTGCCCTGTTTGCTTTGAAGGTAAATAAATCAACATCAACTTTTTATTTAGAACCAAGCAATGCCTTGGGGTTCATTTGGCTTCCCTAATGCAGATTATGATGCTGAGAATCCCAAAATAAAGACAAATTGTGAGCACGGTTTTCATCTCTCGTGCATTCTGGAGTGGATGGAAAGAAGCGATGGTTGCCCTATATGTAATAAGGTGTGTGTTTTCTTCCCTCGTGATTCATCTGATTTGCTAATATAGTCTGATTCATAAAACGAGTGTTGTCACTATGTGATGGTCATGGAATGCATTTTACTATTTACCTATTCGATACCTATTGTTATCAAATGGAAATAAAATAGGTTATGGCTGCTAAAATGCACCCCTTCTTTTGTCGACGTACTAACATTCCAATTCTTCTTTCTTTTTTTGGGTCCAAATAACTCAGGAGGTTGTGTTTGATGATTGCTTGAACTAGTTTCAATATCCTCTGGGTTTAAGCGGTTACACTATCCGGTTAGTCTGCAACATAATTTTCATACATCTTTTTTTTTTGGGGGTGTTGTTCATCACATCCTGACACGCAAAGTGTTGGGTTATCTCTACATTTGCGTCTGTTTTGTCAAATTGGGCTATGTTTCTGAAATGGTGCAGTCATATAGAAATTATACATACATACAAGTGTAAATATCATCAGCGTCTAGCTCCTTGTGTGATCTTTGGTGGTGGGGGTGATATAAAAGAAAAGATCATTTCAGTCTGTGATTGTTTGCAACAAATTGAAGTTCTCATCATGATGTTTTCAGTCCTGATCCATGATTGTATATGAATTGTTATTTTATGGGAATCAAAATGATTTCATGTGTTATGATAATCAAATAGTCATATAATTATTTCAAATTAAAGCTGAAGACACCTTTTTGAGTTATCATTTTTATCACCGTCAATTTGTTTCTATCATTGTTTTTCTTCATAATGGAACACAGGAATGATATTGCACAAGAGTACACTTATTTTCCTCGTGATACAAAAATAGCAAAAGTGAATTTTCGGGTTGGATATAGAAAAGAAATTCTATTTGATGTGGATAATAGTAACTCCATGATGTAAAAGAAGAATTGAATATTCTAAAAAGTCCAATATGATCCTATTCCTAGTCTTGTTTGATAATATCCCTCCTTTGCTGCATTTATGTATAATTAATTAGATTAGCTAAATAATTTAAAAAAATTAGAAAGTTAATGAAAGAAGAGAAAAGGAGGTAAGAGACTCTTAGTGGTCAGCGAGTTTGACTTGGAAACCACTTATGTCTGCCACCTCCTTCTCCATCCTTAATGCCTCTTCTGCCCCTCCCAATTTTCAATAAACATACTAATTAATATTCATAGCTATAAGAATTTCAGGTTAGCAGCTGTATTGTTTTCAATCATTTTCTAAATCACGATGCACATCATTACTTAATTAGTGAAAATTACATACTAGTCTTGTTGCCGTTTAAACTTGAAAGCGTAGGTAGTAGAAGGCAGTAGTACAATGCACTTTCGCAAACACAAAAGGAGAGATTTTTAGTGGGTGACGGTGGCTTTTCTTGAATTGATAATAGCGTGGGGGTAATATAGGAAGATGACAAGGGGAGTGAAAGTTCCCAAAAGCATTATTATTACTAGAGTGATTTGAGTAAGACCACATGAACTCGCAGCTTTTTATCTCTATCTTCCACAAGAGATAGATT
Organism: Moricandia arvensis; assembly: GCA_905132765.1. Taxonomy (NCBI): domain Eukaryota; kingdom Viridiplantae; phylum Streptophyta; class Magnoliopsida; order Brassicales; family Brassicaceae; genus Moricandia; species Moricandia arvensis. The sequence continues at coordinate 168,050 of CAJHQP010000319.1, read as the reverse complement.
AAAAAACAAAGACAGAGAGAGAGAGAGCTTGTTTTGTTTTTTTGGAGCTTTCCCTTTTGTCTATCAAGATAAAATATCTTCCTTTTCTTCTTCTTCTTCTTCTTCCATTAACCTCTCTCTTCTCTCAGAGTAAGAAAAGAAAAAAAAGACCCAAATCCAAATGCCATCATGTACATATGTTTTTCATCTTCTTCTCCTCCTCCTCTTTCTTTTCCCACTTTCTTCCTCTGCAAAGAACAACAATGGCGTCGTCACCATCATCAAAGGAAACCAGACGATTCTGAGCTTCCAAAGCATATTCCGCCTTGGTTTCTTCAACCCCTCCACCAATGGCTCTTCTTCTTCTTCTTCCTCCCCCAATTGGTATCTGGGAATCTGGTACGCTTCTTCTTCCCCCACTCCCACTTACGTTTGGGTCGCCAATCGCAACCGCCCCGTTTCCGATCCAGACTCCTCCACACTCGAGCTCACCTCCACCGGCTCCCTTATCCTCAACACCTCCCTCCACGGCGTCGTTTGGCACTCTGACAACAAACATCCCGCCACCGGTTTCCGCTTCTCCGATTCCGGTAACTTCATTTTAACCGGACAAAACGGTTCCCCGGTTTGGCAGAGCTTTCAAAACCCCACCGACACGTGGCTCCCTGGCATGAACGTCACCGGTCTAACCGTTTTCACTTCCTGGCGAACCCCTTCCGACCCTTCCCCCGGGTATTACTCCCTGAGGCTCAGCCCAAGCTTCAACGAGTTCCAGCTTCTCCACAACCAAACGACACCGTACTGGTCCACAGGAAACTGGACCGGAGATTCCTTCGTAGGCGTACCGGAGATGACCGTTCCTTACATCTACACCTTCCACTTCGTTAACCCCTACACTCCAACGGCGTCGTTTCGCTACATCGTCACACCCACACCCTCTGACTCCTCTCCGCGCCTCTCGCGGTTCGTGGTTGACTCCACCGGCCAGATGAAGCAGTGGACGTGGGAGCCTCAGACGCAGAACTGGAACATGTTCTGGTTGCAGCCTGAGGATCAATGCCGCGTCCACGCTCTCTGCGGAAAGCTAGGGTTATGCAGCAGCAAGCTAGTCACGCCTTGCGCCTGCATCCGCGGCTTCCTCCCCAAGAACGCCGCCGCGTGGGGAGGTAAGGATTATAGCGACGGATGCAGCCGTGAATACGGCGGTGACTCCTGCGACGGGAGAGATACCTTTGTGGATGTGGGAGATCTGAGGTTTGATGGTGATGTGGAGATGTCACGGTTGCAGGTAAGCAAAAGCTCTTGCGAGAGAAACTGTTTAGAGAACTGTTCTTGTGTGGGGTTTTATCACAATGACAAGTCGAATCTTTGTAAAATGTTACTGGAACCGCCGATTAATATAAAGAACTCGAGCTCATGGACTGGAACTACTGATGATGTTCTGTATATAAGAGATCAGATTAAAAAGAGTTCAAAGAGAAGCGTTTCTAGAGCCGTTATTGTACTGTGTTGTGTTGTCGGGTCAATCTCAGTTCTTGGGTCTATCTTGTTTGTGCTATTGATTCTGATGAGGAGGAGTAAGAAGACAAAGAAAGAAGAGGAAGATGGGTTTGCTGTGTTGAATCTAAAGGTCTTCTCTTTCAAGGAGCTTCATAAAGCTACCAATGGGTTCTCGGAGAAGCTCGGACACGGCGGTTTCGGTGCTGTTTTCAAAGGTACTTTACAGGATTCTTCCACCTTCGTGGCTGTGAAGCGCTTAGAGAGACCTGGAAGCGGTGAGGGAGAGTTCCGGGCAGAGGTGTGCACCATTGGGAACATTCAGCACGTTAACCTCGTTAGGCTTCGAGGTTTTTGTTCAGAGAATCTTCACAGACTTCTCGTCTATGACTACATGCCAAACGGATCGTTGAGCTCCTTCTTGTCAAGGACCAGTCCTAAGTTGCTAAGCTGGGAAACGCGTTTCAGGATCGCCGTAGGGACTGCGAAAGGGATCGCGTATCTGCACGAAGGGTGTAGGGACTGTATTATTCATTGTGATATCAAACCGGAGAATATTCTCTTGGACAGTGATTACAACGCCAAAGTATCTGACTTCGGGTTGGCCAAGCTAGTTGGCCGTGACTTCAGCAGGGTTCTTGCCACTATGAGAGGTACTTGGGGATACGTTGCTCCTGAATGGATATCCGGTTTACCTATCACGACAAAAGCCGATGTGTATAGCTTCGGAATGACGCTGCTGGAGCTTATTGGTGGTCGAAGAAATGTCATTAGCGATACACCTGGAGAGAAAGATGACAAGGAACCAGAGAAATGGTAGATACACAATGTCTTTTATGAATCTAAATAGTTATTGAAACACTGAATAAGTGTTGGTTCTTTTTTTTGTAGGTTCTTTCCTCCATGGGCAGCGCGTGAAATCATACAAGGAAACGTGGACTCGGTTGTCGACGCTAGACTCAACGGAGAATATGACAGTGAAGAGGCTACGAGGATGGCCACGGTGGCGATATGGTGCATACAAGACAATGAAGAGATAAGGCCGGCAATGGGAACGGTGGTGAAGATGCTTGAAGGAGTTGTGGAGGTGACGGTTCCTCCACCACCTAAATTGATACAAGCCCTTGTCTCAGGCGACTCATATCATGGAGTGGGCAATGGTTTGAGCGGCACAAGCTGTAATGGTTGTTCTGATCTAATGACTGGATTGTCTAGCCCCGGCTCACGGTCGTCTTTTGGTGGTAAACCTCCTCCTTCTCCCTGATCAGTTTGTAGAGATGGTTTTGTTAGAAAACTGTCTTAAATGTGTGTGTTCTTTTGCTCTCTAAGGGGGTTTAATTAGTAGTATAATCTCTAGTTGTTGGTTGTATGAGAATGAAACTTTAATTTGTCATATCCTATTAATCAAAAAGAAAAGGGGATGAGATTTAGTCATCTGTACCTTGCATATTTATCAACTATGTATTGTCAAATATAAACTTTTACAGTTCATTCCAAGTGTAATGGACCCCATTAACAGTTAATGGTTGACTTAATAGAAGGTTAACAGTAAAACCATTGATTATGTCATTCTTTTCAAGAGAGACTGTAGGTAGAGGGACCTTGAAGTTTTGTTTTGTGTTGTACAAGTTGATAGCCTTCTAATGGCATATTTGTCAAAAACTACACACTCTCTTATTCAAAAAGAATCATAGCCTTCTAGTGACATGTTTGTTAAAACCTGAAGACTCTTATTCAAAGAGAATCATACGGTTCTTTCCTTAAACTCAAGTAGAACCCCATGTTGGTACTTTTAACGATATTAACGGTCACAATAATCTCTCAATCTTTTTTAGTGGAATGCGAGATTCTCTCTTCTTCGTCTTCTCCACGGCCAACCTAAATCACAGGCAAACCAGTGAAAATAAATAGAAGAACAATAAAGAAATAAACCTCCTAACACATAAACCATTTCAATTATATCATCTTTCAGTTCTTGTGTTTAATCCTCCCCACATAGAGAAAAGAAAAACAATTAAAAAGTTATAAAAGATTGTCACAACCGGAGAAAATGGAAACTCCGGTTATAGAGGAGAGGAGATCCTCCTCATCCTCTTCCGGACAACCACCACAAACGATCATCGTTGCAGCTGATGACGCCATCGAGAGTGGACCATCCTCTCCCCTTCTCGTCAGAGTCTCTGTCTTCGAAACAGAGCATGAGCCCACCAAGCTTCACCATGCCCCTTCTACTTTGCTCGGAACAACCAACAACGACAATGACTTCCCTCCGATTCAAACCTTTAGCGACGCTAAGTTAGTCTGCATGGTTGAATCATCAAAGCTTTGGGAAATAGCTGCACCAATAGCCTTCAACATTCTTTGCAACTACGGAGTTAACTCCTTCACAAGCATCTTCGTCGGACACATCGGCGACCTCGAGCTCTCAGCCGTCGCAATCTCTCTCTCCGTCGTCTCCAACTTCTCCTTCGGCTTCTTGCTAGGTATGGCGAGTGCGTTGGAAACGCTATGTGGACAAGCGTTTGGAGCGGGACAAATAGAGATGTTAGGCGTTTACATGCAACGTTCTTGGCTGATCCTCATTGGAACTTGTTTCTGCTTGCTTCCGCTCTACATCTACGCAACTCCTCTTCTCATCCTCCTCGGCCAAGAACCTGAAATAGCTGAAATCTCTGGCAAGTTCACTGCTCATATCATCCCTCAAGTCTTCGCCCTCGCCATTAATTTCCCAACTAAGAAGTTTCTTCAGTCGCAGAGCAAAGTTGGGATCCTTGCCTGGATCGGTTTCGTCGCGTTGACCCTTCACATCTTCATCCTCCACCTCTTTATAAACGTTTTCAAATGGGGACTTAACGGCGCAGCGGCTGCGTTCGTTGTCTCGGCCTGGGGAATCGCGATTGCGCAGCTTGTGTACGTTGTGGGGTGGTGTAAAGATGGTTGGAGAGGGCTTTCTTGGTTGGCGTTTCAAGACGTTTGGCCGTTTTTGAAACTGTCGTTTGCGTCTGCGGTTATGCTTTGTCTTGAGATTTGGTACTTCATGACCATCATTGTCTTAACCGGACATCTTGAAGACCCTGTCTTAGCCGTTGGTTCTCTCTCAATCTGGTAATTACCCCCTTTCACAATGTTAAATGTTTTATGTATTATCTGAAACCGTTTCTCTTTGTCTCAGTATGAACATTAATGGATGGGAAGGAATGTTGTTCATAGGCATCAATGCAGCTATAAGGTAAAGAAATAACAAAGCATTATTTAGTTAAAGAATGATATGTTTATGCGATGTTTCTTCATCAGTGTTAGGGTGTCAAATGAGCTAGGATCTGGACATCCAAGAGCTGCCAAGTACTCGGTGATTGTAACGGTGATCGAGTCTCTCATCATTGGAGTGGTGTGTGCAGTTGTAATTCTCATTACACGAGATGACTTTGCAGTCATTTTTACGGATAGCAAAGAGATGAGAAAAGCTGTATCTGATCTTGCTTACCTTCTCGGTATAACGATGATTCTCAACAGTTTACAACCGGTTATATCTGGTAATTAAGATTTAATGTCGAGTTTTTTTTTTTTAATAACGGTAATGATTCTTGAAAGATTTGGATGGTGAATGAAGAGTGCTGTTGATTGAGCAGGTGTTGCAGTAGGAGGAGGATGGCAAGCACCGGTGGCTTATATCAACTTGATTTGTTACTATGTTTTTGGTTTACCTCTAGGGTTTCTTCTAGGTTATAAAACCAGACTTGGCGTGCAGGTAAAGTCTCTCACTACTAATTGGTCTTTGTTTAGTTAGGTTGGTTTAAATGAAATCATTTTCTATTGGTTTAATCTAATTTCAGGGGATTTGGATTGGCATGATATGTGGGACTAGTCTTCAGACTTTGATCCTTGTGTACATGATATACAAAACCAATTGGAACAAAGAGGTAACATCATTTCAGTTTTGACCATATTTTTAACTTTTAAAAGAAGTTTTGTAATTTAAAAAGAAAAACATGATATTAATGTTCATTATCTGATTATACAATTTATCCAGGTGGAACAAGCTTCGGAGAGAATGAAACAATGGGGAGCTGGATATGAGAAATTAGAAAAAACAATAACTTAAAGTTTCTGTTAACAGAATTATATTTACATCTACGCGTTAACTGTATATACCTATGTATTTTTAACTGTATAAATCACTTTTTGGTCGCATTGTATAAATGAATATCCTACCAAATTCTATATATGAAATTCATTTCTCATAGATTTGTAACTTTATCAAAAATATTTCAGCAGTCAGCCAATCAACTTTTGGTAATCTTATGGTCATTCATACATTAACCTAGTATGGCAGGTTAAAATGTAAGGTCTTTGGTAAGTCACGAGCAACCGAAAGCTAGTGATACTGAAAAGTTCTTCTCTAGTAGATACCATCATGAGGGAATATCATGACAGCAATATGGTGTTGGAATTGTGTGAACCATGTTCAACTCTTTATTATCAGATTAGTACGACATTGTCTACTTTGAACATAAAAGTCAAGTTTGCATGAATTTATTTTTGGATTCTTTTTGAAAAAGTCTGAAATGGACTTTTTTATAATCCAAGATCAAAGTAGTAAAGAGAGTGTCAATCCGATCCTAAGTGATTTCAATGCAATGAGAATACATGTTATGCTTAATCTAAGTGCATAAAAATGCCTAAACACCAACCTAAATGATAAAAACACACAATGATAATGGTCTAAACTAAGCTAAATGCACAAGACATCAAAGTCTTATACTAATTATAGTTGGACTTCTCTTTATATATTATACACTTCTTTTCTAAACTTCCGGTGTTAGATTTTGTTTGATATCTCACAGATGAGAGGCTACGGTGGAATGTTGAAAACACAAAAAAGATTGGTGATATGCTAGATTGGAGCATATTAGTGAGAAAGACAACAATATTAGTGAGAAATAATTGCTTATTTGAATGGTAGAATATAGCATATCAACAATCTTTTATAACGTCCATATTGAAGCGTTTAAAACTATTGAATAATTCATCGAAGCGCTTAACACTATTGAATAATTTATTGATAAAAAAATAACTGCTTATTTCAGTGGTAGAATATAATATCAATCAAATTAATGAGAAAGACAACAACATTGAAGGGTATCTACGCTAGGATTAGGTATACACAAAGCATATTCAGGGCCTCCACATGTCCCCAAACAATCGTTTTTCGTCTCGCAGGGCCCTTTGAATTCACATTGTGGAAACTTATCATCCATCACTCCTGTTAAATCAAATCAGTATTAGAATCCTAATTTTGATAGTAGCTTATTAAAGTGAATAAGATAATCACACATCGATATCACGTATACGTAAACAATTGCTTCTCTTTTGTTGTTATATGAAAATGATAAAGAGATGACGGAAGAGATCTTACGAGTCGATTGTCCATTGTTCGCAAGAAGTGCAACAATGATCAGAAGAACAACGAAGTGAAGCTTTGATGACGACATTTTTCTTATAACTTATTTGTGTTTAGTTTAATATGAGATATATTTCTCCACAGCTCTGTGAATGAAAAGGTAAGACCCAATAGACTATTTATATAGAAGAATATCAAAAATAACTGAACAAAATTAAGTCAAAATATAATCATTTATGAGTGATTGATTTTGTTCTTTATGAAGTTTAAAAAAAAACAATCACATTGAATCAACCGCATAACGTAAATAATCATACACAATTTATTTGATTAAAGAATTAGAAAATATTAATTTGTAACACGTAAGTTAATACATTTAAAAAGCTTTAAAAGTTTGAAATAAAAGAGATTTGTTAGAAAAATACACTAATAATTTAGAATTCAAAAGGTATATTCTGTTACAAGGTCACATATAATATGTTTATGTTTATAAAATAGTCAAAAAATATAAATATGTATAAACTCATTTATAAAGTGGACATAGTTTATAAATGTAGAAAAATCATATTCAATATATTTTTAGAATTATTAGTGGTATTGTTTTTAAAAGTTCTAAAACTGTAAAACAATGTCTTTTTAAGTTGGTTAATTTTGAGTAACTGAAGACAAGTATAACAAGAACAAATGTATAACATCCCCTGTAATACAATATGTTGAAAGCATTAAAATTTGATTTGGTTATCTATGTCACTAAAATGTAATTATTTTTCTGACACACATGAAAAAGAATTTTAAAGTTAACCGAGTTTGAATTGGATTAGTCAAATAATAGATGAACTATCGGGAAGTGATACGCGATATTGTGCGAGTGATGCCAAATTTTGAGTTTAATGAGCAAATATATCTTGGTCATTAAAAATATATTTTCTGAATATGTATTAATCTTTGATAGTGGTTTTTCATCAGTTTTTCAAATTTTGAGCTTAATGACCAAACAAAAGAAATTTCACTAAATTCACTATTTTAATATTTCGTTGGTACATTTACAAACTAAAGAATGAGAAAGTTTCAATGGAAAGAATGACTCATCTTTAGACACCCTCAGCTAGCCTCGTTCAAAGCGGAATGGTAGAGAAAAACTTATGTCCTAGAAGACAAAGAGGATGATGGGACCACCATTTCTGATGCTGCTTTGACTCCCCTGTGGAATCCTAAATCCTAACTTTCCAAATTTATACCTTAAAGGTCAAACATGGTATATTCAGTGTACCAAGGTGGATCAAATGGGAGCTGAACGTATTGGACTATAAGGCTGCCGCAAAAGTTTCTTGGCTCTCTATGTAAGATGGAAGGAATTGGGTGATATCCTATTTACGAGATTTACATATTACTACGATACAAATAGAGACAGATTACTCAAATTTGATGTACATAATTATTAACTCGGTTATTTGGACAGCGTTTGCTTTCGATCTAGTCTCATTCCGCCTTTTACAAAACGATTTTACTAAATTATTATTTGTTAACTAAAATTTTTATCAAATCAAAATATATTTTTATGCCAAAGTTTTATTGTGTTATTTGTTATATTTTAGTTTCAAACTGAGTTTTTAAAATCTACCATGACTTCATATCTGGTAGATATTATATGTATTAATATTTGGTTACATTTTATCTTATTTTGATAAAGTTAAGTTTTATGATAACATGAAAAATAAATATGTGAGAATTTTTTTTTGCTGATATTGGTTTGATGAAAAAAATAGCATAAACGTATATTACTCTCTTTTGTTTTTAGAGTGTTTTTTGTTAAAAACTTTTGGGTTTTTGTTTTCACATACATACCCAACCCAAGAGAAAATACCCTAAACTTGGACGAGAAGCACATCCCATCACTATGCCGCCAAGCTTTAAACCACCGTCAAGAGAAACTCTGATGATGCCAAATAATCACCCAGAGAAACTTCTCTTTGCAAAATCTCTGAGAGAAGACCGGTCCAAAAAAAGAAAACCGAACTAACACAAAGGCCAAAACAGACGAAATCCACAGATGAAATAGGAGAAAAAATATAACCTACTCCACAAAAGTATAAGCAGAGAAGAAGAGGAAGGACCCACATGCGGAGCTAATCCACCAGGAAAACTCAAAAGAAGAACTAGATATGTACTTCTTAGCTATGGGCCCAATAGGCAACATCCGCCGAACGATGACCACAAATCCACTCACCAACGTCCCACAATGGCGACTTTAGAGCACTGCCATGACTCCACACCACGCTTAGTTCGCCGAACTCACTACCCAGAGAGGGAAGGAGAACACCAGCGCCAGTCCCCAAAGCAACTGAGATATCTAAAGTCCAACTCCCACCGCCATGCAAACAAGCCTCAAATATGTAAGTATAAATAATTTTAAGCTAAGAACACTATATGTAGTTTGAAAGTTAAAACTTAACATTAAAATATGTAAAACACGTTTTCAAAACATTGTCGTCATCTTCTTAAAACAGAGAGAATACTATTAGTTATCGATTTTTTTTTTTTTTAAATTATATATTAATTATGTTTGGTTATTTTGTTATTATTTCTTAAATAATAAAAATATAAAATCTTATTAGCTAAAATTAATAATATCTATGTCATTTGATCATTGGACATTTATGACTGTTTTTATAAGTGTTATCGTTTGCAAGTTATTTTGTGAAATTTTAAACTTTTAAATGATTAAACCAGGTTCTATATTTGAATTTTCATGTTATCAGTATTTTAACTTGATGATAAGTAAAATACTATTAATCAATAATTATTTAGATCATAATCTTATGCTTGCAGCTCAAATTAGTATCTACTAATTGAAATCATTGAGATAGCATATAAATAAATAAACTGGTTACATCAACATGGACTCGAGAAAATGAAAATTATAGCCTTAGTTTTATCGAAAATATGGATCAGTGAAACAAGTCGATCAAGGCCTCAGTTTTATCCAATAGACGACATATTTACGTGTATGTGTCTTTGAAAATTAACATCCGAATAGAACAATAAACTCACTATTTGTAACCAAAAATGTTATAAAACACACAACTTCAACGAGAATTTATATCGAGCACATGGTTATACTTTTTTCATTTAATGGATTTATATATTTGTTCCGCTATATACTTAAGTGACTTTATTTCGGTTTTCGTAAATTTTCTCATAAGAAATCAGTCAACTAACGGTAGTAAATGCTTTTGAAATATTAGGTTGGAGGCAATTAGTACCGAAAATTAAATGCATGATCATGATTTCATCATGTTTATATAATGTACAATAGTATAAAGAATTATTGGCATAAGTTGTTTAATTTCCGCCTCACTTGAGTTGTCTCACTGAGAAAGTTAAGAAGAAGAAAGAAAGAAAGAGTCAACGCTGAGTTATAAATGCATTTTGCATATTGAAGTTGGCAAGCCATCTACTCCTTGTCTGACAATTTACAGTTGTTCCATTTTGTTACACTTGCACACATGTTCACTTCTTGCAGTCTCAGAATCAATGTGCCGCAATACAAGAAAAATCAACTGTATTTTTTTTGTATTTCTAGGGGAGTTAGGGTCTTATGCTTTAGTCTCTCCTAAATCCGGAGCCACTTTTTGATACTATCTATAATGTAAAACATTTTTTTCATGGTAGATCGAATCCAAAATCACAACAACACCAACATCCACAATTAAGCCAATTGAGCTGCCGTGATTGTGGTAAAAAATCAAATTTAGTTTAATGCAATATAGAGTCTAAATGACCTAGAACAAAAAAAAGAACATCTTATAAAATGCATACGATCTAGCGAATATTTGACTTATTTCAACCCAAAAGAGTACAATTTAATATTAAATAATATATATAGTGGAAGTTGAGTTTAACAATGTAGAAAACAAATTTATATTATAAATATTATATAAAGTAAAAATAGGTGAAAAGGGCTGTCTATCTCACAAGGTTTACGCGTTCAACCCCTTTACAGAGTTATATTTGATGATGCTATTGCTACGTGTATGATGATTTAGGGTTCCCTATTTGCCTAATCTGTATATAGTACTACTGTATATGTGAAACATATGTCTTATACATTATTTTATGTATTTATTATGATATGCAGAGCACACAAGTCAGCTCCCTTTGACTTTCGCATCTCATGAATGCCATGACAATCCTACTTGAGATTTGTGCAATGCACATAACTCAACATGTTATTTTCCTTCTGAAAATTGTTTTTGTTAATATTCGAATTTCAACATTTTTTGGGGGTGTTAGAAATTAAGGAAAAACTTTAAAACAGCATAAAAGGATAATAGTAAAGTAAAAAATGTAATCGGGTAGGCTATAAACAAAATACACAAGAAATTGTATTTCTTTCTTGTGGGACTAATCAATTCACTCTTTAAAACTTTCTTCACCATGCAATAAAAAAAAAGAAGCAAATTAGATCAAAGAGTCACGAGTTGCTTACCAAATCACAGAAAAAATAAAAGAAAGCTGATAAACCAAAATGAGAAGATTAAAAATCACGTCTCCTTTTCTCTAGTATAACCTAAACTAAATCAAATTAATTAAGGGGTGAATAAATCATCAGTTTTCAAGAAAACGTGATCATTGGCTTACGATCACTTACAAAGTCAGACCTAAAATGTGTATTAGTACACGATGTAACCATATACATTAATTTTATCATGCAAACCCTAATGTCATTACCTAACTATACATGTGTTGAGCTCTTCTTACCCTTATTAAATGTGAATTAATAAAATAGATCAAAAGATTCTAGTTCTTTCTCCTACTTCTTCTTATTCTCACCATCTTTTTCTGTGCCTTAGGTTCTCAACTAATCTCATTTAATCTAGCAAACAGAGACACACACACACAACATTATAATATAGCTGTAAATTACATACATATAATGTATGTATATATAAATAATTAAAGAGTCATTTAATGGATTCATCATTGAGTGAGACTTCTTTTCTTCCCCTTGCCCTCCTCTCTTGTTATATACTCTCAAACTTTTACCAATTACTTGACTTCAAAATCTGAACAGTCTTTAGTTGATCTCCAAAACAATTAACCAAAACGAGTTGGCTCAATTTTCAAATCCCATTCAATTAGTATACACTCTCTCAACAGTCTCATTAATGAGGGTTGCTAGCAGTAAGAGTTTTTTTCATCCACTTGTTTTCTTCTTCTCAATGCTATCTTCTCTCTCCCTATAAAATTCCCAAGAAAGCCATATCCTTCTGTACTCAAACCTTGATTTATCTCTAAGACACCAGTTTTAGAAAACACCATTCATATTCCTTGAACTTTCCCCAAAAAGGGTTATTATTTTCCTGGAAACAAAACCAACCATTTCCTTATATCATTTAATCACAATCATCAGATATGGATGTATCCAATACGATGCTCCTTGTAGCTATTGCTGCAGCTTACTGGCTATGGTTTAAGCGGATCTCAAGGTGGCTAAAGGGTCCACGTGTATGGCCTGTATTGGGCAGTCTCCCGGGTCTGATCCAGCAGCGTGACCGTATGCACGACTGGATCACTGAGAATCTCCGGGCTTGTGGCGGAACGTATCAGACATGTATATGCGCAGTGCCTTTCTTGGCGAAGAAGCAAGGTCTAGTGACGGTCACGGCCGACCCCAAGAACATTGAACACATGCTCAAGACCCGCTTCGATAACTACCCTAAAGGTCCTACGTGGCAAGCCGTTTTCCATGACTTCCTCGGCCAAGGCATCTTCAACTCCGACGGTGACACCTGGCTCTTCCAGCGCAAAACCGCCGCTCTTGAATTCACCACCAGGTACACTCTTATCCATGCATGTTCAAGTTGGCTCTAATATTCTTAGCTCAATTAACCGGTTTAGTTAGTGGATCTGGTTCGGTATTATTAATGATACGAATTGTTGGCTAAATGAATTGGATTTGTGACGCAGGACACTGAGACAAGCCATGGGTAGGTGGGTAAACCGGGGAATCAAACTCCGGTTCTGTCCGATTCTCGAAACGGCTCAGAACACATGCGAGCCGGTCGACCTCCAAGACTTGGTGCTACGGCTCACATTCGACAACATTTGCGGCTTAGCGTTCGGGAAGGACACTCGAACCTGTGCGCCGGGACTCCCCGAGAATGGCTTCGCTTCGGCTTTCGACCGAGCCACCGAAGCTTCTCTCCAGCGGTTTATTCTGCCGGAGTTTCTGTGGAGGATCAAAAAATGGCTTGGGCTCGGCTTAGAAGTCAGCTTGAACCGGAGCCTGGGAGAGATCGAGGGGTATCTAGACGCAGTCATTAATACACGTAAGCAAGAGCTGCTGAGTCAGCAAGAGAGTGGGGTCCAGGGACACGACGATCTCCTCTCCCGTTTCATGAAGAAGAAAGATCAGAAAGGCCAGTCATACAGCGAGGGTTTCCTGCGACACGTGGCGCTTAATTTCATATTAGCTGGCCGTGACACGTCATCAGTAGCTCTGAGCTGGTTCTTCTGGCTCGTGATGACTCATCCAACGGTGGAGGATAAGATCGTCCGAGAGATATGCTCCGTTCTGATGGAGACACGTGGAAGCGACATCTCGTCGTGGACGGAGGAGCCGTTAGGATTCGATGAGGTGGATCGATTGGTTTACCTGAAGGCTGCGCTCTCCGAGACGCTCAGGCTTTACCCGTCGGTGCCGGAGGACTCGAAGCACGTGGTGAACGACGATGTTCTACCTGACGGAACCTTCGTGCCGGCGGGATCGTCGGTGACGTATTCGATCTACGCGGCGGGGAGGATGAAGACGACGTGGGGAGAGGATTGCCTGGAGTTCAAGCCGGAGAGGTGGATCTCGCCGGACGACGGAAAATTCGTGAACCACGATCAGTACAGATTCGTGGCGTTCAACGCCGGACCGAGGATCTGTCTGGGGAAAGATCTAGCGTATCTGCAGATGAAAACGATAGCTGCGGCGGTGTTGCTCCGGCACAGACTGACGGTGGCGGAGGGACACAAGGTGGAGCAGAAGATGTCGCTGACTCTGTTCATGAAGAACGGACTCGTTGTGAACGTGCACAAGAGGAATCTGGAAGGGATCATGAAGAGTCTCGTAAGCAAGGAGAGAAACGACGTCGTCCTTAACGGGAAATGCAACGGCGTTATTGGTGAAGGCGTCTCCTCCGTTAATGCGGCTGTGGCGGTTGCGGTGTAGAAGTCGCGTCACACAGCTACTCTGGTTAATAATAATATTTTAATATTTATATTTTACTAAAATACATACATTTTCGTTTGGGTTTTTTGTGATTGTTGGGGGTGGTAAAAGTCGAAGAAATTGGTTTGGTTGTGTGCGAGTGTGATATGAAATTTGTAAGGTAATACTTTCGTTGTTTCTTTTTTTTTATCTCTTTTGTAAAAGCTTTTACATTTTGACTGTTGTTCTGCTCATCTTGTAAGCTTTAAAAAGAGTCTAAACATAAAAATAAAAAAATACATTTTTAACTTCTTGTTACCTTATGAAACAGAGCAGCGAACAACTTACCATTTGATCTCACTATATCAGATCAAATTTAAAGCAGAGAAAAAAACAGATACAAAGCTTTCGCACACCAGTTCACTGCATTAATTTGGCTGCTTTGTTTGGATCTGCAGCTAGTCGAGAACTTTCTCTCCAGTCGCGAACAAGTTCCAGACCAGAGTTCCAATTAAATACAGTCCAACTGCTACTTTGAACACATCGTCCCATGAACCTATACATTCAGGTCAAAAATGAAGTTGATTAATAACAGTCGTTTGTATATCTTTGTGATTGGGAAGAATGTGAACATAGAGATACCTCTTTGGAGTATGTAGCCAGTAGCTGCAGTGCCAAAGACACCAGCGAGGACTCCTGCTGTGTTTGAAAGTCCTAACAGTACACCCTGCCAGGATCCACGTCAACATAGTTATTGCAGCAACATATCATTATCAAGTTTAAAGGTGTTTGGTGACAAAAAGTAGAAACTAAATGTTGTCTCACAGCGTAGCGTGGGCCAATGTCTTGATGATTAGAGTAGAGACCCGACTGAGAGAATGCATCAGCGCCCTGTTGGGGACGGACAACATAAGTCTTTATGTCAGAGCTGTACATCACTTTTTATTGGTTCTAAGTGAGACATGTGTCAGACTCAGACACTGCATTTATGTTATGTTCAATTTGTAGTTGTCATCTTAGATAAATAATCTTAATGTCGGCAACTGCACAAGTCTAAAAATGGCATCTTAGATTCAATACATAATACTATGGCTCTATTATGATGGCATACCTGACTGCATGCCATGCAGAGAACCGCCATTGCTGGAGTTTTGACACGGCTCAGCTGAGTCAGGAAGAAGGCTGGACCCAGAAAACCAATTGATTGCATGATCTGACGACACCATTGAAGAGTTTATTGATTGAGAGCATCAGAACAAAGTGTTGTGAAAATACATGTAAAAAAAGCAAGAGTGTATTTCTTGCCTTCCGGACAGATGTAATTGAAAGACCTCTGCTCACAAGAGTATCAGCAATCCAACCTCCAATATTAGCCATTACAGCCATGGTAAACCACGGTAAGACGCATAGGAGCCCTGACTCAGTGAGGTTGAACTTCAAGACCTGCAATATGTGGTCAAAAGATAAACAATCGACATGATTCTTTTTGTTTTTGTTTTGTTTGTAAAAAGCATTTTTAACCCATAGGGAAGTTGGACTCCATGCCTGATTGTAATATGTAGGCATCCAAGTCAATAGTATGAATGTTCCCCAATTATGGCAGAAGTGGGAAATTATAAGAGCCCAGACTGGGGGTTTAGACAGAATCAGCTTCCATGGAATGACTGTAACAGGTTCCCTTGGTTTGCTACCTCCGAGTATGATCTTCTTTTCTTCTTCACTTAGCTCAGGGTCATCTTTGGGAGAGCTATATGCCTGAGAGGAAACAAAACAAAGTGTTTAGAGGTTTTGTAGATATCCAAATGTTTGCTCTATGTCATGGAGAAGAAGAGTCCACACATATTTTATCCATAGCAGAAACCATATACTTCCAAGGGAGCCAAACGAATAGAAAACCGATGGCCAACCGAACTTTTGGATGAGCATAGGAGAGAACCCAAGTCCTGTAACAGAACCGAGATACATGCCACTATAGACTAGTGCAAGCGATCTGCTTCTCTCTGAGACAGGGATCCATTTAGAAAGCATGTTGTTCATCGCAGGCATAGCAACACCCTAGAATCAAAAGTAGACATAACCTACCAGTGAGAACAATTGTACAGGTCTGAGCCAACTATAGGAAGAGAACAAGGAAGTACAGAAGAGGCCAACCTCGCCAATGCCCATGAAGGCCCGCACGACAAGTAGAAAGGGGAGACCGAGTTTGGCAGCAATAGGTGTCATAACAGTGGCAATGGACCACCAGACAACACCAAAACCTAAAACCACCTTACCACCAAACTTGTCTGCCCAGATGCCTCCAAGAATCTATAGTCAAGAGAGGATGAGCAAGGTTCAGGCTAAAGGTTGAATACATTTTACCATTTCTTTTGAGTTGTGTAAAAGACATGACATCTTAGAGAGAGAGAGGGTGTGTTTGAGAAAGACCTGAGTAAGTAAATAGCCCCAGAAGAAAGAGGACTGAATCAAGCCAACAGTAGCACTGTTCCAGTTATATTGTTGAGACATGGGAAGAATTGCAATGCTCATGTTCACCTGCCACAAGCATATCTCATTAAGCAAAACAAAGCAGACACTTCAAATATGTACAGAATAAGAAGCATACACACTTACACGGTCCATATTGCAAAGAAGGAAGGAAGCAAAACATAATAGAACGATGACCCAGCGCCTAGGGAACTGCTGCCACCATGGGGATGCCTTGTTTAGATTTCCTTGGACTAAAATAGCTTCAGCAGACCCATCAGTTGAGTCTACAACTTCTTCTGCAATATCGGAATCCTCTGATGATTTGTAATAGGGACGAGATGTGTTCTTAAACCTAATTCTATGCTCCAAGTTTCCTGGTTGAAGGAAACATCCAAAACTTGTCATGTGTCCAAGGCCATGCTGTAAACTAGCTTGCAGAGATAAAATCTTCCTCGGTTGATGATTACGGCACAATGCTACAATAAAGACAAATTCTTTTTTATAATAATAAAGCAGAGAAGGAGGCAAAGGCATGATCAGAGTTTGAAGGGAGAAATACCATTTGATATTCCGGTAAGGAAGATGACTCGGTTGGAACCATGTATACCTAGTCGCAGGCGCAAAACATCTCTTTCGTTCTCAAAACCACTGCCTATAAAGTTATGGCAATATTCATTGTGAATATTAGCATTGGGAGATAAAAAGGTGAAGTTGAGTCTTCACTCTTATACTAGTGCTTAGAGACGAGAAATCTACTAAAACCAACGCAATGCAAAGCCTATCCCACTAATCATGTAACAAGAATCTGATAAACCCTAATAGATTAGTATTATAACACTAGTTCTCGCCTAAAAACAATGCCATGATTCGTTAAATGTTACAGATGCTATCAGGCAGTGGCAGTCTTTTACCTGAGGCGATGAAGGAAGCCAAGTTCCTGTTTGAAATCAAGCCACCCATAGCCACCATGCTCAGACCAAACAAAACAAAAAAAAAAAAGAAACTCAAAGGAAGAAGTGAGTGAGGATAATGTTCAAGCTGCTTCTTCCATAGCGGAGTAAACGAAGAAGAAGAAAGAGAGGTTTTCGAATAATCTGAGGATAAATAAAACCCAAAGAGAGCCTTAATCAACTGACGAAGCGGGAACTTCCCTAGTGGCCATATGGGGAAGGAGAGCAAAGGAGGGTCGATAAAGTGACACGTGGCACGTCATCTTCTTCTCGTTTAAACCTCCGTTTGTTGCTCCCCTAATACGAATATACCCCCCTTGTAGCAACGAGTGATACTCTGTATACCCGACACTGATTCGAACAAAACAGGGTTATATTTGGAAGTTACGGTCGAAAATATCTGAGCCGTTACCGCCGAAGATGACCTCACTCACAGAGCCAGACAATAAATAAAGCAGGTAGAGGAACTTATTCTCACACGTAGCCACTAGGCTTTTATTGGGCCTTCACAATCTGCTTCAATCTAATATGACCGCCTCTTTTGTGACCCAATTTATTTTGGGCAAATCTTTCAAAATAGACCCGCTTTTAAAAAAAAATTGTAAAAATAAATTTTAAAAATGACCAAAATAAATTTTTTTATTTTGAAAAATTTTAATTTTTTTTTAATTTAAAATTTCATCTCCAAAACTCTACTTTATAACTCTAAACCTTAATTTTATATTAATTAACCAAAGAATATAAATGTATATTTACACACTTTAATAAAGTTTATTTTGATCATTTTTTTATTGAGTACTATTTTAGGAATAAATTTTTTTAAGATATATTTTAGTCATTATCTCATTTATTGTCTCCGTGACTTAATTTATATTCGAATAAATTATACTTTTCTAAGTTATATACAAGTGACATCATACTATATAGTTTAAATTTGGGAGGGGGGGGGAATATATCCATTTAATATCATATTAATACATGTTCAATCAAAAACATATATCCTTTCTCCACCAGAATGATGTTAATAGTCCAGTGATCAGACATTATAACATTCCTTATATTCACTTCTTGTTGATAGACTCCACCTTGCCGTCGTTACCTCCCAACAAAAGATACTTATCCTTGCGAGTAAGTTCCGTGCCTTCAAATCCCAATACGTCGCCTATAACTTTCTGCACGTAATTAGCCACTTCGAAAGACGTTTTCCCGCCACCTTTCATTGTCATTTCTTCAGGCAAGCGATCCAAGAAAGTGACTTCGTAGCTCGGTCTTGGGTTCATGAAGAAGAAGTAAGGGTCCCAGAACTTCACACCCCTCACCGTCGTCCCGTGGAACATTCCTTGTTTACAGTTCATCGCCACTGGTACGATCCTGTCGCTTAGCTCTGCAAAGAGAGCGCTGAATCTCAGTAGATACTCGTCTCTGCACGTGGTGCCTTCCGGACATATCACCAAGTCGCCTGTTACATACATCAAAACATATCAAAAACGTTCTTAAGCAATTGTACTGACTTAAAAACTCTAAATATTGTCATTAGAATATGCAAATGAGCATTAGTTTATGGCTTCCAAATTCTCAAAAAAAAATTACATAAACATAGATTCCCAAAAATGTTTTAAAGAAAATTTAATTTCTTACTAGTTATTTGTAACCTCCAATTTTTTTAAGAAAAAACAAGAGAAATACCCTAAAGTAAATTAAAAAAGAGTTTTTGTCACCAAAATAGTTTTTAAGGAAAAAAAATGACCAACAGCATTTACCTTTTTCGAGGAGTTTTCTCATGCGGGCAGCATCAGCGGCACGGTCACGGGTGAGTGCAACAGCAGGAATAGGAGAAAGCATTAATGAGAGACGAGAGACACTATAAGTAACGCATGTGATCTTGCGTTGGAGAGCAATGGCAACGATGATGGGATCAAGAGCAGTGCGGTGGTTGAGAACGTATAGGTTGCCTGGAGTTCCGGGGGAAGGAGGCGGAGGACGGTGGCCACGAATGGTTAAGTGAATTCCGAGCATTTCGTAACTGTAACGGACCAAGTATCTAGGCAGAGGGAGGTTGAAGTAGACTCGGATGATGGAGAGGATAAAGCCGAAAGGAAGCCAGAGGTATGTGATGATGGCGTTTATCGGCGTTGGACGTCGGACTAAACGGCCGTCGTGGAATATTATGCGGCTTTTTAGTCGTTCTTTAGGTGTTGTTGTAGCTGACTCGGTTGCATGAACCATGTAACCTTTCTGTTATAGTTGATACAAAAATTGTGTATTAAGTTAATAAAATAATATATGTATAGAAAGACAATTTAAAGGTTATTCATTTCCCTATTTCATAGGGATGGACACTAATATTTGTTACTCGGTCAATATTTGTTACTTGATTCGTATTCGATTAGAAAAACCAAGTATTTGGCGTTGTCAAGGCAAGTAACAAGTCTGTAAATCTTACTACTTGTAAGTACAAGTCAAGTATCAAGTATCATAAAAAATTTTAATACTCGGCATGTTACTTATTTTATTACTTGTTATTAATTCTAAAAAACTATAATACCTTATTTTATTATTGATATTGTAATAAAATAAAAAAGAATATATCATTTTAAGTATTAGTGTATTTATTTTAGTCGAGTTATATACATGCATTAAATCAAATAACTTGAACAAATTAAGTAAGTAACAAGTATATGAGAAAAAACAAATTTATATGTTTCGGTACATTTTAATTTTTAAAATTTTAAGTCTAAACAAACAAGTATCAAGTATTATCAAGTAACTTGTAAGTATTCAAAATATAAACAAGTACTTGACTAACAAATACTTGATCGAATAAGTATAAGTACAAGTCAAAAATTTTAATATTTGAACAAAGCAAGTCGAGTAACGGATAGGACGAAAAACGCAAGTACCTGGCTTGCTCCCAGACCTACTATTTCAGACGTATGACTGATGAAGGTACAAGTAGAATATAAACTATTTATTTTATTAAAAAATAAAATATTAGTTCATTAAATGGACTGGCCAAAATGTGGGTGGTACGAGTAGTAGGTGGTTGGTGCTAGAAAAAAAAAAAACAGGAGAGGGTCCCCGTGAAGTGATATATAATATATAGGTTGGATACATTTACCTGTTTTCTACTTAATCAATTTTCGCTTATTTCTTATTACAAGATTAATAACTAAACCAGCCAACAAGTTAAACTAGGTCGTTTACCTTACCCAATTAGTGCAAAATACTTGTACGGGAGATTAAAACATTTGGTTAAGTGCTCAAGGTACCTTGATTGCTTGTGTGACACTACTAATCTACTCAGTATTCAAAATATTAAAACAAGATTGAAAGGTATCTAGCAAATACCTTGCAAATGGACATGAAATCATGGTCGGAAGGTCGATCACCAAGGCCAAGATCTGGTGATTCATCCCCAAACTCTTTCAAAATGGCTAATCTCTTTAGATCACCAACAAGAACACCAGGCTTCTTCACAAATCCGGTGGCTCTTTTGCTTCGGGGACCCACCGCAATCTCTGTTCCAAGAACTTTATCAGCTCCAAGATAATCCTTCGCGAACGCTTCCACCATCACTGTCGGATTTGCCGTCACCACCACTTTCCTCTTACACTTATCAAACACCTCAAAACTGTCTCTCCTCACATCCGCCGCATAAAACCTAACATATATGCATATTGAATAAAAACTATATATTCTATTTCATACGGTGATAAGAAGATCTAGACATACGATTAGTGGAGACCGTACGTACCGTGGAAGGACGGCGCGAGAGACGAGTTCTATGTCGCGGACTTTGAGACCAGCGAAGGAGATGAAGATGAGGATCTGTATCCCTAAAGACTCTGAGACGAGTAGGTATGAAAAGATCACCATAGGCAGAGAAAGAAGTAGGATTAAGCCACGGAAGAGGCTTCCTGCTTCAACAGCTACAAGCATGAAGTAAGGGAACGAGCTTCTCGAGAGAAGTAGTGTCCCGTCCAGATCTGCGGCGATCGAACCATAGTAATCTCCTCCTACACATTCCGTTAACGGAGGAAAGTTATGACTTCTTTTCTCCGGCGACATCTTCACTCGTTAAATGAGAAATGAAAGAGAGGGAACGCTTCGTTTTAAATGCAATACTAATCAATGAAATATATCCTTCAACTATCTTTTGTAACAAAAAAAAAAACTCTAATCTCTTCTTCCTTGCCCTTACAAGTTTCAAGTAGTATTGTGATGGATCACATATAATAGGGTAGCTCAGCAGCTCACCTAAATAGAATGGCGCAATATTAATAGCAGCTCATCATATCGACAAACAATATGTATAGGATCACATTCCGAATTTATTATGTGAATATGACTTTTGTTTGATATGTATTGTTGACTAAATTACATCCAATATTTAGTTGATTTTTTTTTTGAATGAATGTTTAACTTATTCAATCCAATTTTTTTTTTTACAATGAATGTGTTCGTTCTTACTAATTTACGGTTGCTATTTCACATTTGAATTAAAAAGACCTAACTGATTCAGTTGAATCTTCATGATTATGATTATGTAATTCGATTGTCATAATGTTAATTAAGTCACATAACCCAACTAATAATGTCAATTAAGCCACATAAAATAAATATTATACAACTAAAATCTTTATTAACACTAAACAACATTCAATTAATTAAAAAATCTCTCTTATTAAATCAGAAACATTCATTTGGATTCAACTTTTTTTTGTAAAATTTTAAATTAAATATACTCATCTATTATAAAGTAACTATGGAAACAAAATTATATACTATCTATGTTTCCAAACAACACAATAATTAATTTAGTGTCCAAATGATATATAAAACATTAAGTCTTATTATTATCTGAAGATACATTGAAATAACTACATTGTACAATACATATAATAAAAACAGTTATGAAAATGTTCAAAATATATAATATATGAAGATAAATGCTTAACACTAATTACCAACAACAAATTTTAACTTATTATAATATGAATCAAAATTATTAGCAAGATAAATTACACAAAATAATTATAATAATGTTAAGTGAGTCACATAAAATAAAAATTATGCAACTAAAATCTTTCTTAACAATAACAACATTCAATTAATTAAAAACATTTTATTAATTTATAAAAAAAAATTTAATCACTCTAAATAAAATCTGGACAACAATGCGAACCATGATTTAGTTAGCCTTCAAATCTAAAATAAACTAAAAATAAAACTTTAATTGGTAATAAATTGACTATAACAAAAATAAACTAATACCAAATTATATCAATTAATTTTTGTTCTCTCAGTCATAGTTTCCCGCAAACATTATTTTGAACAATTTACCGTAAACATTCGTAAACGCTGCATTTGCGGATGGTAGGTACAAAACGCTGCATTATAAAGTAAAATCCACTTTGATACGTTCTTTTTTTCTCTTTTTGTTTCTATACGTCCACCCACAGATGTTATTTTGGTATAATAGCATTTCGTGTAAGATTTTAGTGGTTATCATCAGCTGCTCTATGGGTTATGTACCTATTTTGGACAGCTTGTGGATCCAAATGCAAACTAGACAATTTACTAGAACGATGTGTAGTTTCAGCTACTTCCACGGTTCACGTGGGAATAATATCTTACACCTACGGGGATCTCTGATCATGGATCAGTGTCTAGTCTAATAGTACTTAATTATTACCAGATATAATATAAACTAAGAAGTTATCTGAAAAAAAAAAGTTATCTGAAATGGTTTGTTTCATTTTTTTTTTTGTGAATCCAAATGCAAGATCCAAAACTCCATAATCTTACTGGAACCAAACCTTAAAATTTGTAGAACAAATACTTTGAACTGCTTTTTTTTTTCTCAGCCTTTGAACTGCTTAAGAAGAGAAAACAAAACAAAATCATTTTGAGATGCAAACTAAATATCAGCCGAGAGGATTAATAATTAAACATCATAGAGCAAAGAAAGTGATGCTTAAACAGAACAAGCTCACTAGAAATTCACAAAATCCCAAATATATTTTTAAAAGTCTGAATATAGAGTAGTAAGTAAGAAGTACACTGCAAACCAAAAGCTAGATGGTGGATACATAAGCAAAGAAATTACATTACACGATAGTAAATAAATAAAAAGAAAAACTTGGATCTCTAGTTCATCATGGTTCAGCTCTTGCTCTTGAAAGGAATGGCTCTGATGACAATCTGGTGATAGAGTGCTGCTAGTGCTGCTCCAATGAATGGTCCCACCCAGAAAATCCACTGCCAACACAAACAATGTTTCAAAAATCTTAAATTTTATATAACGAAGAAGCATATATGTTGTTGAGTGGTCCTATTAATATATAGTGTTGTTGTATACTCACATGGTCGTCCCAGGAGTGGTCCTCGTTGTAGATAATGGCAGCTCCAAGACTCCTAGCTGGGTTGATCCCGGTTCCGGTTATCGGAATTGTCGCCAAGTGTACCAAAAATACTGCAAACCCAATTGGGAGTGGTGCCAAAATCTACAATTTCACCATATATAATAAATAAATTAAGTAAACAATCACATGTCACAAACCGGAGAAAAAAAACTTAACCAGTAAAATAGTAAACCGGAGTTGTAGGGTCCTTACGGGGACGTGTGAGTCACGTGCACTTCTCTTGGCGTCGGTGGCGGAGAAGACCGTGTAGACAAGAACAAAGGTTCCAATGATTTCAGCACCGAGGCCAGATGCCTTGGAGTAGCCGGGAGCGACGGTGTTGGCACCTCCACCGAGAGTCTGGTACGGCGTTGGCTGGAAACCCTTGACCACTCCAGCGCCACAAATGGCTCCAAGACATTGCATGATCATGTAGAAAACAGCTCTGGTCAGAGACAACTTCCTTGCCAAGAACAGACCGAATGTAACCGCAGGGTTGATGTGTCCACCTAAAACATTAAACACACAAATGTTAATTTCGACGAGCTTCCAACCTAAGTAAATTAGTCTATCTATCTTATATATTACTAAAGATCATTTATAACTACCAATGTGAAACTGTTGTCCCTGATAACAAACACATGTTACATCAAAAGAACTAAACTTTGGTAACAAAGACATATTCCGTAGATCTAAAACTTAATTACAGAGACGTTACCGTAGGATACAAGTAATCTAAAAATGAAGGAAAGATTTATACCAGAGATTCCAGCAGTACAGTAGACGAGAGCAAAGATCATGCCACCAAAAGCCCAAGCAATGCCTTGGATTCCAACAGAGGCACACATGTTTGGTGCTCTCTTCACTCCCATTACTGTCAGAACTGTGATGTAAAGGAAGAGGAAAGTAGCTATGAACTCGGCGATCCCTGCTCTCCAGAACGACCACGAGCTCAGCTCTCCGGGTTCGAACAGTGGCGCAGGAGGTGGCTCTTTGTAGTCCTTGTCGGACTGAGCTGATGTTCCGATGGGTTGTCTCTCAGGGAACTTGTTAGCCCCAACTCTCACATCTTCTTCTTTACCTTCCATCTCTCTTTTTTCTCTCTAGAAAGGTTAAAGTTAGGAGCTTTTACTTCTTCTTTTGTGTGGAGGAGAGTGTGCTGTGGATAAAGAGTGAATTTATAGAGGAAATAATATTAAAATGCCCTAACGTCTACAAACATTAATTTCAATATTCTTTATTTTTATTTTTAAGACAAGACAGAAAAAAAAACGAACTACTACTTCTTCGGTTTTATTTTAACTGTGATTTTATGTTTGTGTATAAATAAAAAAAATATTAATTTTACATATTTTAAAAATAAAAATATCATATATAAAACCTAACTATATATAACTTATAAAAAATATAATAACTTATAAAGTTTATAAATTTTGTTTCAAAATCATAAAATGACACATATTAAAACAAAAAATTTTAATCTATAACGACAAATAAATTGAAACGGAAAAAATCTATATATAATCAACAGTTAATAATACCAGTCCTAGATTATTGTGATCTTTGTAAACCCATTTGTTTATGGTTAGCAAACTCACTCTAATCATTTTCAACAGGTAGGTACTAGTTATCATTCATACTTGTAAACATTCTTGGTTTAAATAACGTAGTTATCTCTTCTTACTTTTGTTTTCTTGGCATCTAGTCTCTAGTGCCGTTCTATACATTTATTAATGATGGTGATTAGGTGAATATTGAATAATAATTTGGTAATTTGTGTTAAATAAAGTTAAATGATGAAGGAGGAGACGGGAGAGGGGTCTGGAACGTACCTAGGTGCTCTCGTAAAAGGACAAAACTATGACCAGTCTTTTTCTTTTTCTTCTTGTCAGAAAAAGATAGTGGGTCCACCTTTTTGGACGGTTTCAGAAAATCAATAATATATGGGCGAGCCCACTAAAGCCCGATAGTTTCAAATGGTAAAAGAAATACATATCAACTTTCTAACTTCCAATGAAATTTACTTATTCGACCGTTGGAGAAATTTTTTTGACAGCTTTATGAATAGTCACTACTTGGTTTATCATAACGGGTACTAATGTGAAAAAAAATGGCATGCCTTGCATGGAAATGTTAAAACAAGTTTCCAATTTCGATGCTGACATGTAAAGTAATGAACAGCTCAGAGAGGTGAGTGTTGCCTCTCTGGGATCACATTCTTCGTTGCCAAGCGACAATACTTTATACCCTCAAATTTTCCAAGTTTAGTTCTAATTACCGTACTTCACATAATACTGTGGAAACAGACACCATTGTGAAAGTTAATGTGGTGTATAGTATCAATTTTGAAACGCAACCACAAATGCACAGTAGTAGTTCACATACCGTCCAGCCAGTATGTTTTTGGCACGTTGCAGAAGAGAGACTAATTAAGCCCCATTGAAACATGTGTTTTAATTTATTGGGACGGTACCTACCCAGGCCGTATATCTCTCCATATGACATGACGCCCTCCCTTCATGAAACCGTGATGATAGTATTCATAAAAGTTTTGGACACAAACAAGTAATTATAAGTTTTACGTCGTTTATTTTTATGTATTTGAAATTATTTAAAATATGTAAATATGTAACATTTATATGTTATCTAATTAAATACTAATTTTATAAAATAATTTAGGTTGGTTGATTTAACTATTTAGGTATTTTAGATCACATTTATTCTTCTTAATCAAACCACAATTATCTTTGATTATAAATATATTTAAATTTAATTAGTTTTGTTAATTGTATTTAGTTCGTTTTGTTGTCTTACATCTATATTATAAATTCATATTTTGATAATTTGATACATTGTTTTAGAAAATTAGAAAAGTGAAATACTGATTTCTATTTCACAAAGATATATATAATTCTTAAAGAGGTCCAAGAATTTGAATTCTAGACTTTAGGTGGTTAAAGGAAATGCAGTTTCATTTTGCAGATCGAGGAGTCGTTTTTACCAACAAAATATGTTACTACTTAACTCAACAATGTTTTGTTAAAGAAACTTTCAACACAAGACCACATGGCATCATTCCCAAAGCCACTTTGAAGGTACTTTCTAGTTTCCACCCTCCAAAATCCTTTAAAGCAAAGTGTGAGTCTTCTCTAGGCTCTGCCACCATTTGTTAGGCTTTTTCTAACCATATGTCTAATTTTTAAACGTTTGATTTGGTTTTGCTTTTAATTAACAAAATTTTCATAGATTTGGTTTTGGACTTCTACCTAAAAAATGGATTAATAAAAATTAGATCCTTTATCTATGTTAGTTATTATTTGTCCAAACTTTTGATGTCAGACTCATATTGACATATAAGTTAATATCTTGTATATAGAGTATAATATCTCTATAACATTAGCAAAAATCACAAATAGTATGAGTCATGTATTTATTTTTATTGCGCTAATCAAACCAAGTCTATAATTGGCTTTACTTTGGCTTAAATTGTTTTCGGTAGATCGCATGCATGATTCTTATACAGGTTCTTAAGATCTCCAAGGTTGTACTAGGGTCCATGATTCAAAACTCTTTTGAAAAATCATGCCAACGCTTTTTCTGATGAGGAATTCTATCGCAGCTTCCTTGAGAATTGTATCCGAAGGGATAGTTGAAAGATGGATGATATCAAAAACGTTTTCAGAGCTCAGAGACGTGATTAGTATATCTCTGCAAATATCTTGGAGGTACTGAATGTCGTACTTGTCCGCAGCGAGGTAGAGGGCTCGAACATGTTTGTTGTCACGGCTCAATGTACCAGTGTAGAAGAAGAATTCAAGGAGAGACTCTGAGTTCTCCGTAGCTTAGGTCATGGATAGTAATTGATTTCTCAGGTGAAACTTTGCATTTTTCCTAAGAAAATAAAATAAGAATCGTGTAGACGAACGTGAGGAAAAGTTCGCAGTTTTACAGAACCTCAAGAAAGCGAATAGTTTGGGAATCCTACGTTTACTTTTGTTGTTGGGTTGATATGAAGATCAAGAGCATGCATGTAAATATATAAATAGACCTTCAGGTCGACCAACCCCATGTCCTTTTCCTTCATGGTATTTTAATTAAAGAATCTCCTTTTCTTATTTGGATTAACTTTAATTTATCATCATTCCTTATTACAATTATTCTAAATTCTGATTGAATATACATAAAAAAAATATATGTAAGAAGAGAGGAGACACACCTTATGGTTAGGAAGAATTCAGATCTCTAGAAACAAAGAATTATAGAACAACTTAAACTCCTCAAAATTAAAATTTTCAATGTTTCTCTTAAATCTCTTATGAAACACATCTTCGTGAGATATTTATTTACAATGAATAATAATTCACTTTAAAATATGGGATATAGAAAACACAAACCTAATCTAATATTTTTTTATTTTTTTTAGATTTATTTATTGTGTTTATCTCTTAACGTATCAAATATCTAATAATATGTTAAGTTTCCACAAACTTAGAATTATTCAACAATCAACCCTTAATTCCAACTTGAATTAAGGAGATCAATTTTTTGAATTCCAATTAAGCTTCTCATTTGCTTGAACTTAATATTTGCTAATGACTTGGTAAGGATGTTGGTTTCTGCTCAACACCTGACACATTTATCTCTGGTTCGTCTTCATCGGCCATCACATAAGAGTAGGTAAGTTCGATGCCCATGGTGTTCAATTCTTAGATATTATTTTGAATTTTCTGCTGCTGCAATTTTCTAAGATCATAGCAAGAACACATGCTCAAAGTTAAACCTTCTTTTCTCTGGAATGGCACTATAGCTTTTTGGTTTACATTTATAGGAACTTTAGTAACCGCGTGTATCAAATTTAAAACAACACACACATATATGGATGGGTAGGGTCTTTTCAGCCCATTTTAAGAAAGAAGAGTTAAGACTCCAATGGGCCAGCAAAAGATGGTCTGAGAACATGTCCATTGAAGGTTTATAGGGAGAGTTCACACGAAAATCAAAAAGAAAAAATAATTAAATAACAAAAACCTACAATGGCGGTGAACCCCTCTCTCCTAAAGTTCACTTCGGTGAACCCCTCTCTCATGAGGTTCAACACGTGGCGGCTCGGGATTGGCCTAAATTTTTTTTTTTTTTTAAAATCAAAAAAAAAATAGAAAACTTTTAATAATAAAAAAATGATTCAATGAACCCCAAAAGGGGATTCACTAATGTACATGCTCTGAGACTACGACCCGAATACGCTCAATCCTTCTTGTTTGTTAATGATTTTTACTTTTATTTGCAAAAAAAATAAAATAAAAATTTCAATGAACAATACTTTATAATAGTAATTTCAGGAATCCCTTTCTATTAACCAAATTTGATTTGGTCACCAAACATCCCAAATAAACGTTATAATATTATATACATAATAAATTTGTTAAGACCTTAAAATTTGGTCATAATCACGTATCTAATCTCTTTATGTGAAGCATATTAACTAAAATGGGAAAAATCATTGAGTGATCTTTGTAAAGGTGAATTTACTATATAAGTTTCATTATACATACTTTTAACTAGGTTTTCCATCAATGTTCAAAAT
Source organism: Moricandia arvensis (assembly GCA_905132765.1). Lineage (NCBI taxonomy): Eukaryota > Viridiplantae > Streptophyta > Magnoliopsida > Brassicales > Brassicaceae > Moricandia > Moricandia arvensis. The sequence continues at coordinate 138,568 of CAJHQP010000319.1, read as the reverse complement.
ATATATATGTGTGTGTGTAAAGTATTCTTCACAATCACAATATTTAAAACAAAATAGTTACTATAGTAATTTTAATTTATTAAAATATTTATACGACTGATTTCACCAAACCCATGTACACGAGATACTGTGATACATAACAACTAAATGTATTAACTAACATTACATATATTTTCATTTTTTGTTATTTCCAAAAATAACTTATAATAATATTACTAATTAAAAATTGATCAATTAATTTTAATAAATTTAGATTATTAAATGTATTTATGTAATTCATCTTTGTAAAAGCTAAACACAAAACATAAAAAATTGAAACCACATATAGAATTATTGAAATTGCGCCAAACACTATGATAAAAGCTACTAGAATGTTGCTAATCAATCTTCTAAACACACATACGTTTCCTCTTTTGGTAGTTAAACAAAATTTAACAATGGTTAGATCTGCTTTTGGCCTAACTTTAATTTTTTTTCTTACAGTTAACATATATTTACAATTTTAATTGGTTTTGGATGTATTGGTGAAACATCTAGATAAAGTCCATTGACCCTACTAGTTATGGCTGTCATGATTCTGAACTACTACTTTTATCCTATTACCTATTCCTAACTTTATTAGAATTCATCCAAAAGTTAAATTCAAAGAGGATTAAACAAATCATTTCTAACACATAGCACCATTTAATGTAATTCATTATTAAAAAAATTATATTATTCAACCACAACACCAAATTTCACAACAAAACTGTTTTTCGTTTTATTTTTTAATTAACAAACTTTATTACTTAATATATACAATAAAGAAATTTTTTATGTAAATTAATTTAATAAATATTTACTATTTTAACATATAATATTAAAAAAAATATATACATAAGATATTATTTTCTCTATTTATTATACTACTTTATAAGTATTTATTTATCAGTGATATTTGTTTACTTAATATTCTATCAATAAAAGTAAGTAATTATTGTTTAGCTTGATGACAACATCACACCAAACTTGGTTTAATAGTAAAGCTTTACACTATAATAATATGATTTTAAGAGCTGAGTTGAAAAAAAATTAGTGTAAAAATTAGACTAAAATAGCATTTTAGCGTTGAATTAAAAATTATCTTAAACTCCATAGACATATTCTTCATTTCCATTCAATTAGAAACTGGATATAGTTAATTTTGCAAAAAACTAAAAATAATATATTTCATATAAAACAAATCACACATATATTTTTACACTCTTCTTCTCTTTTTTTTTTCTCTTGAGATCTTTCAGAAAGAGAGAGAGAGTAAAATTTTCGCTTTTGTTTTTTGTTTGGTTATCTAGATTGATATTTTGTTTTGTCGAATTTTTTTTGATGCTTCAAATTTATTTTATAGTTGTGAATAATAATTTTGATATCATCAGATTGTTTTGGTTTCAATCTCTTTTTTTTTCTTTCAAGAAATTAATCATGTTTGATGTTGAGGATTTATTTGCTTTATGCAGGTAAAGGTCAGGCCTTAATTTTGAATAGAACTAATCTTTGTATCCTTAAGGATAAGGGCAAAGTTTCCTAAATGAATTAAGCTATGAGTTGATTAATTAAACTTTGATATCCTTGTACAAAATCAGTCCTGTTAAAGCTTTCTAGTTATGAAGCGTTTCAATGAAAGCTCTGTAACAGGTTTACTAATTTTTTTTTAACTGAATTTCACTTTCATGGACTAGAGTAAAGACCTTGTTGACATCGATGGCACCGAAAAGGAAAGAGTGTGCAAGTGGTTTTTTCGGATTGGATGATTCTTGCCATATTTGATAGAGTTTCGCTACATATTATGATTTTGATATCTACAGACAAAACTAGAGAGGTAATTTGTGGGGGTGTGTGCTGTTATTACTGCTAAGATATTCATTAAGTACATGTATGATGCATTATGAAAACCTCACCGTTGTCAGGTCACTAACTTCCTTAATGTGAGCAAGTTTGTGTCCATATCTTATATTGTCGGTCGATACGTTCCGACCTCAAAAAAGAATGCCACGTTTGTAGCAATGTGCTGATTGTATATTTTATGTATTTACGTTTGTGCGCGTGCACATTATCGTCTGCGAGGTGTATTGATTGGTAAATGCATGTGAGTGTTTATGGGTATGAGCACACACACACACACATATAATAGTATGGTCCCTGACTACCTTAGTTGCTTCGAAGGAACTCAATGTAACTTACTGATCATGGTCTAAACATATGGGTCTCGAATTGACAACGCGAGGTAATTATTTCTGCTGGACCATTTTTTCTTAAAGTGATCATCTTTTTCAGCAAACCCCACAAATAAATCTTTTGCTTAATTTAATACTTTATTATAAGTGCTTGTTAATCTGATTCTGACAAATGTAATAACTCTCTAGAGAATGGAAAGACAAAGAATCAGAACGAGATCACACAAAAAAAGAAAAGTCTCCTAATTTCATTTCATTGACCAGCTCTTTTGATCTCGTTTTAATTATGATAGATTTCAATATGGGTTTATAATCATAATATCCCAAAACATACGTACGTGTTCTCCATTTGCATAAGCAGCCGAGCCTCTTTTTGGTCTTTATTTCCCAAACCTTCATTTCTTTATTTTTATTACAAAATGACCCCTATCTTTTTACATTGAACCACTCGACCCCTTTTTATTTTATCTTCTCAGCTCGGCTTGCAGCAGAGGCAATCATCTCTCCAGACAGTAATATTCTTTCTTCACGGCCACATCTCAAATTCAGAGCTTTGAGAAGAAAGAGGAGATATCAATTATTTACTGGACAGGCTAATAATGATGAAGGCTGTTGAAAAGATCTGCAGATACTTTTCTTCTGCCTAAAGCTTTTGCCTCTTTCTCTCTCTCTCTAGAGAGAGATGGGGCCATATGAAATCTTTTTCCAACGGTGTTTCATCCTTTTTTTTATCTATTATCATGTGGAGTAGTAGATCAAAGCACATTTATCTCTAACCAAAGAACCAAACCAAATAAAAATATAAAGTTTAGTTTAGGTCTGGATCATTCCAATTATCCAAATGGATTCTATAGTTTTAAAACTAAAAAACTAAAATCAAACTAAAACCGAAAAGTTAAATGGTATCCAAATTTCTATAAATATAATTTATATATTCATAAATATTAATATATACTTTTAAAATAATTAAATAAAATATTATTTATAAAGTCAACTAAAAAAGAAATTACAATAATATTTTTATCTAAAATGTTTAAAATTATCAAAATTATCTTAAAATAAAAATAGTATTTAATCTGTAAGACTTAAATTTTCTAAAATTTTAATTTGAATTAACTAGAAAATATCAATTGAATCGAAATCAAATAGGAGCCAAAATTATTTCAAGTACTAGTTGGTTCCTAATTTTCTTACCAGCACCAGACTGAAAACTCAAAATAACTTAATGGGAATCAAAATCAAAATCGATTTTCTAAATATCCGAATAAATTCTAAATCTCTAGCACCAAAAAAAATCAAAGAACCAAACTGAAACAGGGAACCGGATGCTCAACGCTACAGTGGAGTTTAATGGCACGACGTTGTTGCGTTGTAAAAGGTTCCACTTTTACTTAAATTCTTCTCTCTCTCTTCCACTTTTTTTCTCTGCCTTTGCCCAATTGAGAGGATCCTCTCTCCATGGAAACTTATTATGCTTTTGTCGGTAAAGAAACTTATTAATTTTTAATCTCTCTCTCTCTCTCTCTCTCTGTTCTTTGTCAAAAGATGCCCACCAAGCAAGAGAAATAAATAAAGAAAAAGATGTCTTCTTTTCTTTTCTTTTCTCTTTATTTGAATGTTGAAAGCAGCTGTAGTAGAAGAAGAAGGTCGTTGTTGATCAACTCTGGAAACTTGAAGCTTAGATTTTTTGTGATTACATGATCAAAAGATAAAAGCTTTTCTCTTTTTAGTTGATCGTATATGATTACAGAAGCTTGTGGTTTCTCGACAGAACCTGGAAAAGTTGTCAGATCAACAATGTGCCTGCCTTGAGTTTAATAAAGACTCAAGCTTTAGTTGACGATTACATCTACTCTCTCTCTCTCTCTCTAGCCTTGGCTTCAACGAAATCACTTCTTTTAAAGCTTTCTACCGTTTTGTACGCCGATCAAAGAGAAACCCTTGACTGAATCTTGGCATCCAAAGAAAGTTTTGCAGAGGATTACTTCCTGCTTCAACTTGCCTCTCTTTGTGGGAAGTTTGGAACCAAAGAAAGTCAGAGGAATCTAAGGTACTTTGAAAGGGAAAGGTATCTGATTTTGCTCCATAAGTCATGGCACATTAGTCTTGTTACTTGCCTTTGGTTACAATGATTCACACACCATTAGTTGAACAAGTTAACCATTTTTATTAGATTGTAAAAGTAGTTTTGGGGGGAGCTGGTAGATGATCCTTTACTTCTTATGTTATTGTTGGTTTGTTTCTCAAGGATCTGAGGTTGTTAAAAAGTATTACTTCATATAAGTACCATTTACAAGACTTACTCTTCTCTGTTGTGTCTTCTGTCTTATTTGTTGCTTCCTAATTGCTCTTCTTCTCTGCTTATCTTAAGGAACAACTATAGAGAACAGCTTCAGAAAGATTAGGGAAGGAGCATTTCAAAACTGAATACCATAAGAAAGCCATGGCCAAGAAAACTCAGCGACGTCCAGCTGCTCGGCAGGAGAGGGATCAGTTAGGCTGCATGTGGGGGTTTATGAATATGTTTACTTTCCGCCATGGACCACTCTCTCCCAAGCTCCTTGTTGACCAAAATCATGGTAGTTCACTTGTCTCTCTATACTTTTTATGTTTTTGATTACCTGTGAATGAGTTGTTTTGGTTGACAGTTATGTTAATTGTTTCAGGTGCTGGAAATCATAATAACAATGAGCTTGAAAAGTCCAACAAATGCCACGACAAGGCTACTCAAGACACCCTTGTAAGCTATAACTTATTGGAAACATCCTTTGCTTCTTCGTAAGAGTCTCCTGTGGATTAATCTAGTTGTTACTTGAACTGTTAGAAGGTTGGTGAAGAAGGCAATGTCAGGATTACGATCATAAAGCCAAGTGTGAAGAAACTCATAGCAGAAGAGTTGTTCATCGACAAGGAAATCAAGAAGCAGAGGGAGAATGCGGAAGCGGGACAGTTGTCAGACTCTGAGCTCGAAGGAAGAAGAAGGAAAAACCAGAGGAGAAAGAACAAGACCCGCAAAAACAGCTGCGATAACTTTAGCCATATAAACACAACTAACATTGAAGAGCCTCAAGTTCACCGCAGACATAAGAAGCATCATGCATCTGAAAGGAGTGTTGACATTGATAATATGATTGAAGAGTTCTATTCTGAGATTCATCGCAGAAGTACAAGCCGTGCAAATAATGGGATGTTGAATCACAAACACGAAGACTATAAAGAGAAACTGAGGGAGTTGGTTAAGTTTTTAATCAGTCAAAAGCTTTTACATGGTAACCGTCCCAAAGAAAATAGTGAAATCCTGACATCTAAGGACTTGATGGAAGTGTTTCAGATTCTGGGATCAGATGAGGAACTGTTTCTCAAACTTCTGCAAGATCCAGAGATACTTGTGCCAAGAGATATATCTCAAAATCCACAAAACTGTCAAAGTCAGAAAAGAGAAGAAAGCTTGAGCTTGTCTGAGATAACAGGGGCATCAGAACAGTCTTCTCTCCCTGATAAGAGATGGTCTAGCTTTTTCAGGAGGAAGGATACACCACAAGAAGTGACTGATGACAAAGCATGCGAAGCTTCAGACAGGATTTTCATTCTGAAGCCAAGTTTTTCAAGTCCAGACACAGGAAATAGCCGTGGTTTGTTACCTGATTCTCATTTCATGAGAAACAAACTGCAGAACGAAAGAAACAGTTCACATTTCTTTCTTTCTGAGCTCAAGAGGAAGCTGAAACAAGCAATCAGAAAGGAGCAGCCTGGACTGCAGCGTGAGGGAAGATATGGGGAAAGGTTTCCAAAAAATGTGCCTACTAAAGATCATTTCTTTCTTGAGCGGATGGCAAAGCCTTCAACATCTCAGAAGAACAATGAAGATGATAGAAAGCAAAGAGTGTCTAACATTTATACAGAGGCCAAGAAACATCTGTCCGAGATGTTAAACAATGGAGATCTTGATTCGAGCTCAACAAGCAGACAGGTTCAAAGAACCCTAGGAAGAATACTCTCTCTTCCTGAGTACTTGTCTCCTCTAAACAGCCCGGGAAGAAGATGGGAAAAGAGCTCACCTGCACACAGGAAGTCTTCTTCAGCGGATTATATAAATGCTGTGAACATCAAGAAAGAAACTCATGTGAGCCAACCAGATGATGGAATAAAAAGTTCTGATACTCAGGCCGGCGATCTAAGCAAAGAACCTGACAATGATATGGAGTCTCTCCAACCAACCTCAAGTGAACCTGCTGATAAAAGTGTGGATATTGAGGATGGAACTGCTAACGAAGATAAAGGTAAGAATATTTCTTCACTGTTTACTTAGAATACGGTAATTAATCTAATAACTAGTCAAACTTGCAGATTCTGCAGATGATGTAATGATTACCAATGAGATAGGTATAGTTACAGAAGAAGCAAGCTCTACTTTGGTTGGTGATTTTTCCAAATTTGAAGCTCAGGATGAACAGGCAAGTCATTTTGGTTCAACATATTATCATTTTGGTTCAACATATTATCATTTTGTATATAATCTGAAATGACGAAGTAATGGAAGATTTTATTCGGTTTTGCTGCTTCGTTTCTACTACAGACCTCTCATGAAGAGAACCAACCACCACTGGCTTCCTCTGTGGCCTCACCATCCCACTGTTTAGCTAAAGGTGAGGAGTGCAAATCAGCTACTACTGATATTCCAGAGTGGTCAAGCCCAATATCAGTTCTTGAGCCACTCTTCATTGAAGATGATATAAGCCCATCAAATATGCGATCTCACTCTGGTAAGTGAAAAAAAAAATCTCAGCATCTACTACTGAACTTGGATTCTAGTATTAGTAGTATATAGTTAGTTCTTCATCATGAGTAAAACATTGACTCGTCTTTCCAACTCAGATGAACCACAGGTGCAACCTTGGTGTATCCACTTTGATGAAGGAGATTCTGCAGCTAAAAACCGAGAGGATTCTGTCAAATCCATCACAAGTGACAAGGAATTGGTGTTTAAGTATGTAAAATCTGTCTTGGACGCTGTTGTCTCAGATTTTGAAGAGCTCTATCTGAAGGCGCAATTCTCTGATCAGCTTCTTGAACCGGCACTGATCAGCAATATACCATTCTGTCCAAACCAGCTTTGCCATGACCATGAACTGCTCTTTGACTGCATCAATGAAGTTATCATGGAGCTATGTTGTTGCCCTCCATGGGCTTCGTTTGTTACACCAAGAATCAGAGTCTTCTCTACCGTCAAAAGCATCATTCACCAGGTTCAAGAAGCGGTTTACTGGCACCTCTTGCCATTGCCACTCCCTCACGCGTTGGATCAAATAGTTAGGAAAGATATGTCTAAATCAGGAAACTGGTTAGACATCAGATGTGAGATTGACGGCATTGGCTTTGAAACTAGTGAATTGATTCTAGAGGAATTACTTGAAGAGGTCGCTCTAAACTGCCTCAACAACACTGAGCATTCTCTGGTTCCAGCTGAGTTGGAGACCGATGAGAGCATCCTTATTTTATAGGTCACGAAAAGTGAAAACTCTCTTCTTAAAAAGACAAAGCCCTTGTTGAGAGACAGCTGCAAGCTCAGAGCATAGCCTCATTATCACCATTGCTAACTTCCATTAGCGGCAGAACCATGTAGATAGTGTGTATTACTCAAGACAATAACTTTCAGACTGCTGAGAGAGACAAAGAAGAGATAAGATCCTTTCAAGACCAGATGAGAAAACAGTTTGTGGTGGGGTCATTACAGAACACTTTCAAAGACAGGACCACTGGTCTCTTCTTTTAGCATATAGGATATGATTTATTTTAGTATGAGTGTGTTTGTGTGTTGTGTTGAGATGGAGAGATGTGTGGTAGTGTTTTTGGTTTCATTGATTTATTTGTGTAATATTTTCAGAATTTGACATATAACAATGTGTTTATAGGAGTATGATCTGGGGGTGACAACCTTAAAGAGTACTTTGTTTATTAATGAAAGTTAGAAGATATTACAAGATTAGTGTAGTTGGTAAGAAGAGTAAATTACAAGTTGATAATGTGTTGTTATAGATTGTAGTCTAAGATTGGTGGGTTTACAACCGGACTATAACGTGGAGTTGTTTTTAGTTAAGGGGAAAGAAACAGGCAATAACGCAAAATTTGTAGAGAATTTTATGCAATGGAGAAATGAAATTTAATGAATCATAATGATATATGTAAGTAAAGCTTTGGATAATGTTTGGAGTTGTTGCACTTTATGCCCTACCTTAGTGAATTGCAATTTTTGTTGATGTGATATGGTTGTGTAGCATTTTTCTGTTGATGGGATAGGGTTGTGGACATTAGATAATATCATAGTACACCTGATAAAAGATGATTTAATATACAAACTAATTAGTAACTCATGAAACTTTTTTTCTCCATTAATTTTTCTTTGAATAATCAATCTTAAAAGAAAGTTTTAGATTTTAAATATTTAAAAGAAAACAGTTCAACACTAATCTTTAAATTTGTTGCAACAAAAAACTAATAATATATATATATATATATTAATGGATTAACTGAAATATTTCATGAATTAACAAACCAAGACATTAAAATAAACATAAACAACAAACATACATAGATAAAGATAAAAGAATTATGTAACAAATCTTAAAAACTTTAAAACCACTAATTATATAAAAATTCTAAATGATACGAAAAGCTGAAATAGAAATCAAGATTCCTAATTAAACCCTTTGAAGTATGTTCAAAAACAAAATTTGGTGTGATCATAGTTTTTAAATTCAAAATGATTTTATTAAATAATAAAAACATTTCTTAAACTTTTTCATCTAATATTATTATATATCAACTGGAAAATAAATAAATGCTCAACTATATGTTAATGGACTAACTAAAACTAACAGTTTAGGAAATAATTAGAAAAAAACACAAAGATAAAGAAAAACAGTAAAATGGGTGTTGAAAATAAGAAAATCACAAAACTAAAATTTAATTGTTGAATATAAGTTTTTTCAAATTAGCCCTCTTACTACAATGTCAAAAAAAAAAACAAATAACCTGTGGGAAGGTTATAAATTCAAAAGATTAAGTGGATTATTGGTTCATGTATTTTAATGAATTTTGAAATTCAAACAAAATTAAGTGTTATTGGTTCTATAATTTTAAAATCAGTATTGAAATCATGTGTTATTGATTTCATAATTTATAAATTCTAATTTAATGATTATTCAATTATCCAAATTTACTAATAAATATGATTTTATAATAAATTTCAATGGTTTTCTTTATTAGAAATAAATGCTCAAATCCAATGTAAAACTTCCAAATTTATAAATTCTAATTAAAAATTATATTTTATATTTGAAAATCAGTATATCTTACACTAATTTGTAAATATTATTTTAAATTTTAAAATATGTAATCCAAAAAACAGTTTTACAAATACGAAACCCTTTGGGGGCATCCATCCACTATAGTCTTCTTCATAAAAGAAAATACTGTAATTTACCAATTAGCCCTTAGAGCATAAAGAAAGGAAGAAGGTTGAGGGCAAAATCGAAAAAATAAATAAAGGTTGAAGATTTGTTCGTTCGTCCTTTACCAGAAGAGTGTTGTGTTATTAGATCGGATTCAATCGATCCAAGAGTTTGTTTTGTTTATTCGATTCTTCTCTTCTCCTTTCTTCCTCGTCGAGCACACGACACAATTGACGGAATTGAAAAGCTGCAACACACAGAAGCAATTCGTTGAAAAGAGTCAAACTTTAACCCCAGAGCTGGAGAAAAATTCGAATTCGTTTATTTGATTCGTTGCTTGTTCGAGTTTTATCTCAATCAGGGTCGACAATTCGCTGTCAAAACCCTAACTTTCCTTCTATCGGTTAGAAACCCTAGTTTTTTTTTTGATATATATTATGGTGTTAGTTGGATTTGATTAGGGTGATTTGTCTGTTTTCTAGCTCATATTCTTTGCCAAAGGGTGTAGCTTTCGTCTGCTTCCATCTCGATTTGCTCACTTCATTTTATTCTGATTCTCTAGTTTGGTTGCTTCATCAGGGTTAGTTTACATTTTTACTCGACATCACCTTTTGTTCTTCATCATAGTTTCTGCGTCCTTTGAATCGAATCTCTATCTTTAGACTCACTTGTGTATGTTATAAAGAAAGCTTACAACTTTGAAGTGACCTATCAGGGGATATCTAGTTATAGTTGAGCTCTTGTTTTTTTGACAGGATTCTTCTTTTGAATACGAAAAAGTGTTTACTTTTATGTTTCAGGGTTTACCTCCGTTAATGGGGGTTGCACTGACTTCAGTGCTAAGTTTATGCTGTAAGGAGATATTCCAAAAAAAGAAGTAAAGGTTCCTTATGGTGCTAGCGTGCAGATTGTTCTGAGAGTTTGTCATCTTATGTTGATGTCAGAACCTGTAGGCCGGTTTTAGTTTGGAGATATGCAAAGGTATCATGCTGCCAACTGCAATAGTGCAGTCAACAATAGCGCTTTAGGTGGTTCATCTGGACGATCTGATTCCTCTTCCATTGGAAACTACTCCCTTAACTCCAGGCATGTCCAAGTCTTTCCATAGCCCTTTCATATGTTGTTGATACACTTTGAAGACGTGTAAATACTTTTTGTTTACTACAGGAGGCCACCACCGTTGACACCCTACAAGTTGAAGTGTGAAAAGGACGGTCTGAACTCCCGGTACTTTCTCTTTTTTGACCTTTTGGATTTACCATTATAGTTGATCCCGTGTTTGAGTTCTTGTGATTTCACTATTTTTATCTCCTTAAGGCTAAGTTCTTTAAACCCTTGTTAATGCTTGAAGTTGGCGACTCTTTTCCATCTTCATTTATTTTCTTAGATGATTTATATTTCTCCAAAAAACTGCAGTCTTGGACCGCCTGATTTTCATCCTCCAACATCAAGTTCTCCCGAAGAGAACCTAACCAAAGAGTATGCTCAGTCTGGATACAAGGAAACTGTTGATGGACTTAAGGTGCGATCGACTGAATTAGTTAAATATGCGCTCCTGTTGTGCTATTTGAAAACTTAGAAAATCATGATTAATTATTATTGACATGTTTGCAATATACCTTCGACCCATGTCTACGCTATTTCCAGTAGATGCTCGAAATTAAAGTAGGAATCATGTCTTAGTGAGGCAGAATGTGCATTGGAGTGATGATTTCTAATTGAGCTTCTGTTCCTTTGGTCCTTATAGGAAGCCGATGAGATTATATTGACTCATGTCCATACTTTTTCGAAGCCTGTTGTCATAAAGTGCAAAGAGGTACGGTATTAGAGAGTATAGACAGTGTTTTCACCTTTTTTTTAAATCTCTATTGGAGTTCATTTGTGTGTTCTTGTTGAATTAAATTCAATCCTATCCCGCAGGCTGTCAGAAAGTGTTTCAGAGCTATCAATGAGTCTCGTGCACTGAAGCGCAAGGTAAGCTAGAGATTCTGACTCCTTTCCTTTTCAATTGAGCATGTGATTTATCTGCAGAATATTTGGGTTGCAGACCCAATCACATTGCCTATACTTTCTAATCTCCCGATTTATATGGCAGGCTGGTCAGGTTTATGGGGTGCCTCTCTCCGGTTCGCTTCTATGTAAGCCTGGATTCCCAGAACAAAGATCATGTGGAGAGGAGACGAAGAAAAAATGGATTGAGGTGCTCTGACATATCGCTATGATTATAACTTCTTAACAATACTTTTTAATCAATGTTTGTTGCTGTACATCTGGTATAACTTCCAATAGATAGACATGGCCACACTTTACCTATTTACCTAATTTTAATGGTTCTGTGAAAAAGTTACTAAATATTCAAGTCTTCTCGGTTGTTATGGAATTCTGATAAATTGAAAGCACATGTTTTAAATCTTGCTGAAGTAGAATATTTAACTCATTCATGCTCTCATTTTTTTCTCAGAGTTTATCACAACAGCACAAGCGATTGCGCTCTTTGGCTGATAACATTCCTGGATACAAGAGAAAAACCTTATTTGAAGTCCTCATAAGGAACAATGTTCCGTTACCGAGAGCTACTTGGTTTATAAAAGTGACTTATCTTAACCAGGTACGTTGTTGGGAACAATTTGATTCTCTATAATTATAATATTTTCGGAGTTGGAGGAAATCAATTTTTGTTTCCAACTTGCAGGTGCGACCTAGTTCCCCGTCTATTTTTTCAGGAACACCTGACAAAACACAAATTACTCGGTGTGAGCAATGGACAAAAGATGTTATTGACTACCTGCAATACCTCTTGGATGAACTTTTGTCACGGAATAGTTCATATCCTTCTCAGCAAACTAGAGATAGGTCGCCACAGATGCTTTATACAGGATCAATTCAAAAGATAAGTCCATCATCAGCAAGTCTTTACGGTGAGGAAACATCTCTGCATTTTAAGTGGTGGTATATGGTGCGTCTTCTACAATGGCACCTTGCTGAGGGGCTTCTTCTTCCTAATCTCATTGTTGATTGGGTTCTCAGACTCTTACAGGTATGCTTCTAGATTAAATTATTGATCCAAGATGGTATTCTAGTCTTCAGATTTTTGATTCCCCTTCTGCTCTATTGCAGGAAAAGGAGGTCTTTGAAACTTTGCAGTTGCTACTCCCCGTTGTATATGGTGTTTTAGAGAGCATTGTTCTCTCTCAGACATATGTGCAGAATCTTGTAGCTATTGCTGTCCGTTTCATCCAGGAACCTGCTCCTGGTGGATCCGATCTTGTTGATAACTCCCGAAGAGCCTATACTCTCTCTGCTTTAACTGAAATGATTCGCTACTTGGTACTGGCTGCGCCCGACACATTTGTTGCTTCAGATTGCTTCCCACTACCTCCTTCCATAGCAGCATGTGGACCCAATGACGTGAGCTATGCATCAAAAGCATATGAGAATCTGGAAAAACTGAGAAGTAATTCTGCAGAGATTTCTACCCAGTTTCAAGGGAGAGGAGTTGATTCTCGTTTTGAGTTTCTTTCTTTTGATTATACCATTTCAACGGTTCAGAGAAGTGCAGATGATTTGGCAAAGATAGCTAGCGCTGGTTATCCTCAACATAACGGGGCTAAAGCTGTTCAGGCCTTGGATAAAGCTTTATCGGACGGAGATATAAGAGCTGCTTACTGTTATCTCTTTGAAGACCTCTGCAACGGAGCCGTTGAGGAGACCTGGATTGCTGAAGTCAGTCCATGCTTAAAAACATCTCTTAGATGGATAGGGGCTATTAGCACATCCTTTGTTTGCTCCGTTTTTTTCCTTATTGAATGGGCAACATGTGATTTTAGAGATTTCCGGGATGGTGTGCCTAAAGATATCAAGTTCTCTGGCAGAAAAGATTGTTCTCAGGTGCATTTAGTTATTCAGCTTCTGAAGCAAAAAAGTCTGGGTGGGGAATTTGCAGCTCGCAGAGGAAAGAATCATCGCAGCAATTTTCTTGGTGTTTCTAAACCTAGCGGGTCGATGGATGCATTTGAAAGTCCCGGCCCATTACATGATATCATAGTCTGTTGGATTGATCAGCACGAGGTACACAGGGGTGGAGCAAAGCGCTTGCAGTTACTCGTTTTTGAACTTATACGTTCTGGAATCTTTAATCCCGTAGCATACGTGAGACAACTCATACTTAGTGGCATGATTGATGTGATTCAACCTGCTGTTGAACCTGAAAGGAGAATGAGGCATCATCGCATACTGAAACAGCTACCTGGTTGTTTTGTACATGACACCTTAGAGGAAGCACAATTTTTAGGAGGATATAAGCTTTCTGAGGCTGTGAGAATATATTCAAATGAACGTCGCCTTCTTCTGCGAGAGTTGCTTGTTGGTAAAGGTAAACATTTCAATAATTTAGCTCTGTCAGATCAGAAGTCAAAGAAAAAATCCACTTCATTTCCGTTGGTTGATTTGCCAAGGACGTTTGATGCCATGGGCGATAATGAGGGACTTCGAAAACATACCAAGAGCAGTGTAGATATTAGAGAACTGAAGGAGCGCATAGCAGCCCTGCTGCAGTTTCCCCGTATGTCCTGTGGTGTGACAAATCCAGTGCGAGATGAATTTCAAAGTAGTGTTAAGGGATCAAGTGGATCTGTGTATAGCAAGGTGGATCGACTAGAAGCTACACCAGGTTGTGAAGACTGTAGAAAAGTAAAAAGACCAAAAATGGATGATGACAAGAGCTCTTGCTATCAAGGGAGTTCAGCAATTATATCAGATGAAGAAGATAACTGGTGGGTCAAGAAGGGATTGAAAACAGTGGAGCCTTCTCTGAAGGTTGATCCTCCGATAGAGTTGACTAAACAAGTGAGAGGTAGGCAGAAGATGGCGCGTAAAACACAATCTCTGGCTCAACTACAAGCTACTAGGATTGAAGGTAGCCAGGGTACTTCGACGAGTCATGTTTGTGATAGTAAAGTAAGCTGTCCTCATCATGGCCTTGGAGTGGAAGGAGAAAACCATTGGGTGGTTGATGTGTTTAGAACTTCTACCCCTGTGGATATTGTATCTATTGGAAACTCTTTAAGGCAGCTACAGTTTGTTGATAAGCGGTCTATTGCGGTTTGGCTTACAACTGTGGTTCGGCAACTTGTTGAAGAGTCCGAAAGGAGCAGTGTGAGAGTTGGGCAGTTCAACAAAGCTGCTCCAGTTGAAGAGAGTAGGACAACTAGGTGGAAGCTTGGGGCGGACGAGCTATCTGCCATATTATTTCTCATGGATCTCTCTCTGGATTTGGTTTTAGTGGTTAAATTTCTTCTTTGGTTATTGCCAAAGGGAAACAGTAGCCCAAATTTTGCCATTCAAGGTGGGAGAAACCTAATTATGCCAAGGGATGTTGAAAACAACACGTGTGAAGTAGGGGAAGCTATTCTAGTATCATCACTTAGGAGGTGGGTTTTACTTCCCGTTCTATAAATGACACTAATCATCTTTGTTTTGACGATTTATTTCTAAATACTTTATTGGTGCCTGTGTACCATCATTCTTTTCAGGTATGAAAATATTCTACTTTCAGCAGATCTTGTTCCTGAGACCATGACAGCTTTGATGGCCCGTACTGCATCACTTATGTCTAGTAATGGAAAGATTTCTGGATCAGCAGCGTTAGTGTATGCCCGCTATATTATGAAAAGATATGGAAGCCTTCCCAGTGTGGTGGAATGGCATAGCAATTTCAAAGCAACATGTGAAAAGAGGCTTCTTTCTGAACTTGATCATACGCGACCAGGAAACGGTGAGTATGGAATCCCCCTTGGGGTTCCAGCAGGAGTAGATAATCCAGATGACTATTTACGTAAAAAAATCACTCGTCCTTCAAGAGTGGGCTTGACTATGAGAGAAGGTGTGCAGCGAAAAGTTGAAGAGGCAACTCAGCATCTCAGAAAACTCATGGGTACTGGTACCATGAAAGCCACACCTGCTGAGAAGAGTGATTACGGGTATCAGGTGGCCCAACAAATTGTAGTTGGGCTAATGGAC
Organism: Moricandia arvensis; assembly: GCA_905132765.1. Taxonomy (NCBI): domain Eukaryota; kingdom Viridiplantae; phylum Streptophyta; class Magnoliopsida; order Brassicales; family Brassicaceae; genus Moricandia; species Moricandia arvensis. The sequence continues at coordinate 122,889 of CAJHQP010000319.1, read as the reverse complement.
TGCATTAGACAGACTGGAGGTGCAGCTCAAGAGGGTGATCCCTCTTTGGTTTCTTCTGCGGTTTCTGCAATAATAAACAGTATAGGGATTTCCATGGCAAAGAATTCAGATCTCTCTGTGGGAAATGTTCATCAGATTCATCCATCTGGCGTAGGTTCATCTAATATCGCACGATATGTTTTGCAAATCCATATAACCTGTCTGTGCCTTCTTAAGGAAGCTCTTGGAGAGCGACAAAGCCGAGTGTTTGAAATAGCGCTAGCAACAGAAAGTTCCACTGCTCTTTCTGGAGCCTTCGCCCCTGGGAAGGGATCCCGAAGTCAGCATCAGCTATCTCCTGAATCCTTTGATTCAAATGCGAACATCACCACAAATGATATACCGAATGGTACTGGAAAAATACCGCTGAGCCGAGCAACAAAAGTTACTGCAGCTGTATCTGCACTTGTTATAGGTGCTATCACACATGGCGTTATAACCCTTGAGAGGATCGTTGGTTTGCTGAGACTAAGGGAGTACTTAGACTTTGTTCAGTTTGTAAGGCGTACAAAATCGAGTTCTAATGGCAGTGGTAGGTCCGTGGGAGCCTCTAAAATGGATAACCCTGTTGAAGTTTATGTCCATTGGTTCAGACTTCTTGTTGGTAATTGCAAAACTGTTTCGGAAGGGCTTGTTTTGGAGCTTGTTGGAGAATCTTCCGTGGTGGCTGTATCGCGTATGCAGCGCATGCTTCCGCTGAAATTGGTCTTCCCACCAGCGTATTCTATTCTTGCTTTTGTTCTGTGGAGGCCTTTTGTTTCGAATGGTAGTAACTCCGGTGTCCATGATGACACTCACCGTCTTTATCAGTCTTTAACAATGGCCTTCCATGATGTGATCAAACACCTTCCTTTCCGAGATGTGTGTTTGAGAGACACCCAGGGACTTTATGAACTGATAGTTGCTGATTCCACAGACGCTGAGTTTGCATCGGTACTTGAGTTGAATGGTTTGGATATGCACCTGAAAGCTGTGGCCTTTACTCCTCTTCGTGCACGTCTTTTCCTAAATTCACTAATTGATTGTAAGGTGCCATCCTGTGGTTACTCCCACGAAGGTGTTAGTGAAGCAAAAAACCGACACCAGGGAAATGGAACAAGTCTTGTGGACAAGCTCGTATCTGTATTGGATTGCCTGCAACCTGCAAAGTTTCACTGGCAGTGGGTTGAACTCAGGCTGCTTCTAAACGAACAAGCACTAACTGAGAAACTTGAAAATCATGATATGCCTTTGACAGATGCAATACGATCTTCCTGTCCTACCTCTGAGAAGTCTGAAGCCTCTGAGAATGAGAAAAATTTCATTCAAATCCTCCTCACAAGGTTGTTAGTGAGACCTGATGCGGTTCCACTTTTCTCGGAAGTGGTTCATCTCTTCGGTAGATCGGTTGAGGATTCAATGCTGAAGCAAGCTCAATGGTTTCTAGCAGGTCACGATGTTCTTTTTGGACGAAAAACAATCAGACAAAAGCTGATTATAGTAGGTGAAAGCAAAGGACTTCCCACAAAACCTCAGTTTTGGAAACCTTGGGGTTGGTGCAATAACTCAAGTTCTGATCCTATCACGGGAAACAAGACAGCAGGGAAGAAAAGGAAGTTGGAAATTACTTCTATGGAAGAAGGAGAAGTGATCGAAGAAGGGTTGGGCTCAAAAAAGTTATTATTACCTCGGGCATTAGATGAGAATCGTCTCAGTGCTGGCTATGGGGTTACAACTGAGAGGACTTTTGTTAAGCTAGTGCTTCCATGCATAGATCAAAGCTCCGATGAATCTAGAAGTACCTTTGTGAATGAGTTGGTTAGGCAGTTTAGCAATATTGAGCAGCAGTTAAGTTCTGTTACCAACCGCATCATAACAAACACTAAACACATGGGAATTGCTTCATCTGGTTCTGAGGTTCCATCAAGTAAAGGAAGTACTCGGAAGGGACTTCGTGGTGGTAGCCCTAGTTTAGCAAGAAAATCCGCAACAAATACTACTGACACTGTGCAACCACCTTCCCCTGCTGCTTTGAGATCTTCTATGTCTTTGCGGTTACATTTTCTGCTAAGATTACTGCCTGTCATCTGCAGGTACTCAATAAGTTGTTTTCTCATTCTGTTTAACCGAATTTTGTTGGCAAAGTCATATAGAATCAAAGGCTGAATTATATATTTTGTGTGGCAATCGTTTTTTTTTTCAGGGAACCGTCGTTTAGGAACACGAGACACACACTTGCGTCTACTATAGTTCGTCTGCTTGGAAGCAGGGTAGTTTATGAAGATTCTGCTGTGTGTTCTCCTCGTAATGACTTATCAAAGTCGGAGACAGAATCAACAACAGATCCATCTTCCATAGCAGATCTTTCTAGTGAAATCTTATTTGACCGTTTACTATTTGTACTCCATGGGCTGTTAAGCAATCACCAGCCAAATTGGCTAAAGCCAAGGTCTTCCTCTAACGAACCATCCAAAGACTTTACCTTGTTTGATCGTGATGCAGCAGAGAGCCTACAGGTTTGTCAACAAATTTATAAAATCCTTCAGTCTCTCTCGTCTTCTTGACTGAAAATAATGATTCCTGAAGTTATTGTCTCTTTTTTCTTTGGTGTCAAAATATGCAGAGTGAGCTTGCGCGGATGCAGTTACCAGACACCATTAGATGGCGGATTCAAGCAGCGATGCCAACCCTCCTTCCTTCTATGCGTTACTCTCTCTCGTGTCAGCCACATTCTGTTCCGCAAACTGCACTCACACTTGTTCAACCATCGGGATCTACTGCTGCTGCTGCTGGGCTCAATCAGAGAAATTCCCCTGCCATACCAAAAACCGGAACAGCAGCAGCAGCAGCAGCAGCAGCGCAAGGGAAGTTGAAGCAGACAATGTTGTCACAGTCTCAGCAGCAAGAAGCAGAAAACACGGATGTGGTTGACCCATGGACGCTTCTGGAAGACGGGACGAGCTCAGGTCCATCAAGCAGCAATCCTTCAAACAGCAGTGACATGGGCAATGTTCGAGCCACATGTTGGCTCAAAGGTGCAGTGAGGGTCAGACGTACTGATCTGACATACATTGGTTCAGTGGATGATGACAGCTGATATGAGTATATAGTTTCTTTTTGATGATGATGAGAGAAGGAGAGCTCTGGAAAGTGACAAGCAAAGGAGCAAAGAAGCTTGGATCTTCGGTGCCTTGAAAGACTGCATCTCATTTTATTGAGGGGCTCATAAGAAGACTGAATGAAGCAGGCAAAGTCTTGATGAGAGATTCTCTACGAGTCTGTCTGTGTGGCTTCTTCTTCAGTTCTTTGTATGTTAACTACTACTACTACTACTAACCCTTTTTGCTTACACCACCCGGACCCATGTTGGTTCGGAACCCTGTTGTATATATAGGGGATTCATTCGATAATTAGTTGTCTCTTGTTCCATCATTAGTATTATTTATCCTATAAATATTATTCCCCTTCAACTTTTTGTATGTAGTTTCCTTCTTGAATCACTCTTCTCTCTTCTTAGGTGAGTTTGATTGGAAACTTGCTAAATATTCTTTCCGACTCCCTGTGCTATATATTATGTTCTTTTTGTGGGGGTGGGGGAAACTAAGATATCTTAAAAAAAATAGTTCTACATTGATCTGATCTTACAGAAGATGAGAACACAAGGGCACGGCAACATAGAAAATCTCTTCAAAAGTAAAAGTACAAATCTAGAACTAACTTATTCACTACCGCTCATGGTTTTGTCTACATAAAGAACATCATCAATCCAAGCAACTATGTTAAAAGCTAAACCTTCAAGTACTCTTGAATAGCTCTCCAACACTGCTTTTCCTACATCCTGCAAAACCAAAAATAAACAACAGACAACTTTAGTCTCTCTATAAAATAAAATAACTCTCCAGTTATTGCTTATTACATCCTCACTTTTTTCTTTATTTCGTCAGTTTGTTTTACCTTATTGTACTGAATCTTGCATATATCTAATGATGTCTGAGACAACTCTGGATAACGCTGTTTCAAACAGAAGAGAAGAGTCTCTGCTCTCTCCGCCATAACATAGTTCTTGTCTGTTCTCTCTGTGGTTGACATAAGATCTTTCACCATGTTCCATGAGTTCTTCGAGTTACTTACACAAGCTTTGCGTCTCCATGTGTACATTGAAGCTTCTACTCTATCTGCTAACTGAACTGCTTCATGCTCAGATGCTATGTTCAGACAATCTAAGAGCTTCTCTGGGAAAAACCGACCCGAACCACTCATGTAGCGGTAGATTGAATCACCAACACTGCTTTTACCACACTGCATACATAAAAAAACATCACCAAATGGTTTCATAAACAAAACTCAGAATAAGAATCTTTTAACAATTAGTAACAAGGAGAGTGAAACAAAAAACCTTTGGAAGAGTTGCCATGTAAGACTCTGGAATCTCCATTTCACTGAGGATGCTACTGTTGATAGCCATTGCAGCTTTGTGTATCTGATTAGTACTTTCTCTCTTGTTCTTGAGTTGTTTTCTTGCTTTATCTGACAAACCTTCTGGAGGAACAAGAGGAACTGGTAACCACCACTTCTCTTCTTTCCTCTGTACTATAACTTTCCTGAAGGATCCAGTGGCAGAACGTGCAGATTTCATGGATAGACTTCCTTCTTCTGCATACCAAAACTCTGTGTTCTGAAAACCATCCAACACTTCCTGTTTAAAAACAAACAAAAGATCCTCATCAGAAGAAGAAGATCTTTTGATTCATAATCATTTGAATCATCTTTGGATGATTAGATGGTACCATAAGCATGGAATCTAGCTTTCTCAAAGCAGGTAAGTTGATATAGATATCTGCTCTTGGTCTACTCTCCATCACCTGATAAAACACTCCCATCATCTTTTAAAAACTTTTTTCCAAATATTCAGACAAATAAGTATGACAAGTTATGTGTTACCTCAACAGTAGTTCCATTGCTTAGACTCTGACATCTAGGAATGAACTCAACTATGTAATCGCATACCGATAAAAGACAATTCATTTCTCTTTTCCACAATGCTCTCTTCTCTGTTTCTAACGGCTCTAATCTCAGATTCTGGCCAAACACTGTAGCTGCAACCAAAACATGTGTTTAGTTTAGATTTGGTCTGAGAATATAGGATGTGTACTGACTGACTGAGTCTTAAATTACCATAAAGATTGGTAATAGCGTTAGAGATGGTGACTGCAGTGCAAACTCCTTTGCCACTTCCTGACATATCTTCTCCAAGTAGAAGCTTTGCAAATCTTTCCTTCATTGTCTCAAGTTCTACACAAACTTAGAGCACACTTGATTAGTTTCAGAATATTTTTATAAAAGAAAAGTAGAAGAGAGAGAGAGAACACAACACCTGGTTCTGAGATTTCTTGAGCTTCAAGATTCTCATTTGTTTGCAGCTCTAAACCAATAGTGAGACATTTGGAGCTCTTAGATTCAGTGAGGACAGGCCAATCACAAGGAGGAGAAGGTTCACTACAGGAACTGTTGGTTTCATCTATTTGGTCTGAAAAGCCTGAAGTACTCTCTGAACAAGTTCCAGGATAAACAAAAGAATCCATGCTCATCGTCAAGGAAACCGGAGTTTCTGACTGATGATTTGGGTCAATCGATGATTGATGATGATAAACTCTATCTTCGTTTTCATCTGGATTCAAGACATTCTCCATCTTCTTTTCTAGCTAAAAAACCCCTCTCTATCTGTTCTTGATCTGTTTCTTGTGAAGAAGTATCACAAAAACAAATGTAACTATATTAAGCTTTTGATGCGTTTATCAAGAGACTTTAGGATATGAAATTTGAAACAAAGAATTTGTTTATGGATAGTGAAATTTCTAGGACCAAAGAACTATAAAGTCAGAATATATTTTAAGAAAAGAAGCAAAAAGCAGATATAAATAAGAACGCATGCAAATAATTTTATCTTTGAGTTTTGATGAATAATGTAATTCAAATAAAAGAACGTTTAAAGTAAAAATAAAAGCAACGGTCTTTATATTGATTTACCTTTAAAGCTTCTGCTACGATTTGAAGTTTTGAAAGCAAAATTTAAACGTACGTTTGAAAAATAATCCAACTCCCTCCGGTTGAATCAGAAACCCTCTACCTCTTGTGGAAGTTTTCAGGTGAAGAAGCCGGTGACCGGAAAAGGGAGTAATATGGAACGTCCGATGAAAAGAAGGATTGATTTAACGGTCCAGATGTTGAAGGAGGTGGCTTCAACAAGTGTTTTGGTTCTGATGAAAAAAAAAATTCTTATGGATGTGTCTTAAACTATTTGTCTATGTGCTTCTATAATACTTTTTTGAGCTTTTTTGGTGGCTCAAATATGGAGTTTATTATCTTCAAAACTTTGATTATTGGATCCTTTGACTAATGATTGCACATTTACCTATGCTTTCTTTTATTTTATTTTTATAATTTTCAAGTAAACTATATACTATATCAAATGATTTTCTCAGTTTACGAGTTTAGACATTTTCGACGTAAACCGTCTAATAACATGTGTATGTAGCGCTGTCGAATATGGTTTTGACTTTAAAAATCTAAAATCTGGATGCATTAGTTAAAGCATAAAACAAATTTTGGATTTTGGATAAACCGTTTAATAACATAAATGCATCAAAAAAATATATTTAAATCTAAATAGATTTTAATAAATTTTGGATTTTATTTATTTTAGTCAAAATATGCTAAACTGATAAAATCAATTTAAATAAATTTCAATCAATTAATTATCAACAAAAAAATATTTGATTAGTATTGTTTTAGTTTTATATTTGTAAGGCACATTTACAAATAATTTTGTTTATATATATATATATATTTATACCAAATTTCATAAACATAGAAAAAATAGTCACTACTATATTTCAAAATTCTTGACAAAAATAAAAATTGGTAAATAAAATTTACTTTAATAGTTTATATATAGAGGAGTTAATAGTTATCATCATATTTTTAAAAAAGTCCAAAAATATGAAAATTTATAAAGAAAATTATACATTTCATAATTAAGTTGATGTCATAATTAAATGATACTATGTCATAATTTTTTTTTAGTCATATTATCTTTTCGGATGAAAATGAATACAATGATGATATATGAAAAAATTCAATTCTTAAATAATGTCTGGAAGATAGTTGCAAAATAAAATTTTAAACATATATAGATAAGAGGTTTTAACTTCTAAAGCTATATCATTATTCTTATATATATATATCTATATAAATAAACATATATATATATCTTTAACTTTTTTGAATGGACTAAATATAGTTTGAGACGTTACTGATTGTCTTTTTTGTTAAAACTGAAGATCTTGGGATTATTTAAGAATTTTAAAAATCCAATTATGATTAATTTGTTGAAATTAAATTTTATTAAAAGATCTTGATTTTTTGTGAATGTTCAGCGCATATGATATACATCACCTCTTGACCATTATAACCATTTTTTATTAAAACTAATCTCTGGTCGTTCCTGCAACGCCTCCACTGGAAATTTCATTTATCTTTATGTGTCAAATCATTTATTAAAATGAGACCAACTATCCACATGACTGGAGTTTAGCATGTAGGCCACACGATCAACTGCAAGTTTGCAACTCATAATAGGTGACTAGTTTTATCAATTTGAATTATGTTCTTATAATTTAGCACATGATAACCTTTTTTTTGTACGAATGTGAAGATTAGCACATGATAACCTAATGTAATGGAGGAGACAATATATATTGCATGGTTCGTGCGTAAGACAGAGACGTGCTTTCCATTTTCTCGTTGTAACAAAGCCCACCTATCTTATGCATATATTTAATTCCTGGTTTATTATTTTAATATACTAATGGCATTTTATAATATTAACTACTTTCAACATGTACCTGCTATAGTTTATTCGTTGTCATATATTCAACGTATCTAACATGCATATTCAGGAGTTTATTCAGTAAAACTAATGACGAGAATGCTTACATATAAGTAACACAAACTTTAGATTATTAACAGAAGTGTATGTTTTGTTATATAAAATTAATGAACCCAGTGGCAAAATACTTTATGAAACAACGTATATTTTTAGTTACGATGAAATTAAATGAAAGCTAGGTTTTGAGATTGGTTGAGAAATTAAATGAAAGTAAGAAAAATGTTACATCGAAAGATATAAATGCATGTCATTTATTACATTAGGTAAAAAGATAAAAGACATAAACAGTTCTTATTCTTGCCCATCACGATACCGGTTGATCGAGAAACCCTAGCTACGAATAGAAAATTGCTTATACAAAAGACGACCAAACAATAAAGAAGTTCTGCATTGATGGGTCGACCTTGCATTCTTGCCCATGCAGCTGTGAACCTATAATGTTTGCACAAACTCAGAAACCAAACAAATGTCTCATCGCTAGTAACTGACAAGTTACAACTAATCCGAATAAAGATACATGTATTCTCTCCGGTTCATAAAGAGCATTATTTTGACATTTTTTGCAAAGATTTAAAAGAAAAATAAAATATATTTATGTTTTTAATAATTATATTTATTTAACTAAGAATGTTTGAGATAAATAAAATTATTTAGAAGATTAATTAAATTTAAATTAGATATAAATTATATTCAAATTCTAAAATGATATTCGTTGTGAAAGTATATCAAAATGACATTCTTTGTGAAACATAGAGTAGTAAAAGAGTTATGTGAGCCATCAAAAAGTTGGAAAAGACAGAAGTAAATAGTTTTGATGCTAAACCTTTGATCATTTCAGTTATCTTTTAGTTGATATTTGGTTGTTTTCCGGAAGCAATAGATGAGAAACCTTAACAAAGGGAGTTTCATCAGATTCAGAACTGGAGTAACCATTGGCTCTTCATTGTTTTTACCCTCTATCTTCACTTCCCATGCCTTCTTGATATGCAACTTATCCTACAAAAATAAAATTCATAAACATCTAAATTATTTCTGTTCAAAATTAACTCAAATTATCTAGGATAGAATTACTGAGTTACCGTTGCAGTGAATCTGAATCCGAGTTTTAGTTCGCCTTTAAATGTGTCATCGTCAAGAACAACATTGTATGGAGCTGGTTTAACTTCTATGTATCCTCTGTCACGTCCTTCGCTTATTATCCCTCCAAGATGAATTCTACCAAACCACAGTCACATATGGATGATATTACGTCTTTAATATAATTATCCTTAACCAAACTCATTTTTAGAATCAAAACTTACATGGTTTCACCAACAAATCCACCATCTTTGAAGAGCTCTTTGTCCATGATTCTAACCTTGATGTGGGTCAGCTTCTTCCATTGAGCCATTGGGAAATCGAACACAAACTTTTGGTTCCACAATGCATTGTCATTATCACCTGCTTTCACAAAACAACCACAATTATCGTTTAAAATACGTTTAGTTCAGAACAACATACTATATCACTAACAAAACTTAAACCTTTTGACATTTTGCTTCGATATTCCTTTGTCCCACATTGTAACAACACATAATAGACAGGACTTCCTGCAACCAAATACTCGAAATAAGAGCTATTAAGTTTGATAACTGGTTAGATATATACAAACATATGAAAAACGTTTTTTGGAGATCTTTTTTTAGTCACCAATAAAATTTGTGTGTGTGATTCCTTGAGCATCAACGAGAAGTACTTCCAGTTTTCCTCTCTTCTTAGGTGCCATCAAAGATTCAAATTTAGCCAAGAAATTAAAATAAACTCTGAAGGTTCAAAGGAACTGGGGATAATGCAAAATGATACCAGTAACTTTTATATTGCTCAATAACATTTACGAGGCTCTTTACAAATGAGTTACAAAGGAGCACCACTATAAATGCATTTAGTTAAGAAAAAATAAACAGTTCTGAATAAATTACATTTTAAGTTACATTTTCTGGCTAGTCAATTTTCAGTCTGTTCATTTAGGGCTAAGTAAGAAACTGAAGCGTTACACAATATCCTTCTATTTCATTTTAAATGTCACTTTAACCTTGTGCACACGGATTAAAAAAACTATTAATTTTACATATTTTCTATATAAAAACTTAATTACATATACACCTAATCATATTTGAACCAATATAAAAATAAATTCAGTATAAAATTAATAAATTTTGCATCAAAAAATAAAAAACGACACTTATTTTGTAATAAAAAAGATTTCTCTACAACAACATTTGCTATGAAGCGGAGGAAATAAAAAAATAACTCAAATAATCTGAAAATCTTCAGAATAAAAGTGAATCAAATCAGTGATATGAAAAATGATTAGTCCAACAGATATAACTAATCAAGAACAATATATAGGAGAGAAGATGACAATGTCTAAAATTCCAACCAGTCTTAGCAAAGATTACATAAATAAAAACTCGCAAAACTCGATGTGACTAATTCACCAAAGTCCACAAAACAAAATAACATTTCATCAAAAGTTTAGGAAATATAATATTTTGCAAAAAAAAAAAAAACATTAAGAATCTCCTAAGTGATTCTCATATACTCTCACCAATGACTCTCCTCAGCTCTCTCTTAATCATCCCTACCGACGCAACTGCAGCCCCACGAAACTGCATGACATCCAAAATATTACGTGTAGGTCAAGAAAGCATTAAGATTGTTTTTTAGAATGTACCTTTGCCTTGAGATTAAGTGTGAGGAACCCATTAAGTGTGTGAGACCTAACAGAGAAAGCATCCATGTGAAGTTTGCTCAGAGTTTCCATGATGTCTGCAACTATGTAGTCTCTGTAACAACATCTTACTTCCATCACAACTTCTGTTTCTTTCAGTTTAACTCTCAAATGTGTCTCATCTCTCAAAACAGTGACTTGCTCGGTTTCTCCTGAGTTTCCATCAATCTTGGTGCTGTCATCATAGTTCCCTGATGTCTCTTCAATCAGCTCAGAGTCGTTAACGCTCTTTCTTTGTCTCTCTACGAAATTAACTGATCCCATACAAGACTCTAGCTCTTCTACTCTTTCCTCTAGTTCTTGCAAGTACTTGATTGTGTTGTTCAGTATTGATTCTTTATCAACCTGCAGAGATATTCAAAACTGATGAGTCTTGGTTTCTGATTGAGTACATAACATAGTATAGGTTTGTTATTATTACCTGGTTGCCAGTTGGAACCATAGCTTTAAGGACTCTGAACTTTTCGTTCTCTTTACTTGTGTCACAAGGATCATCTTGATTCAGACCAAACATCTTACTTGGGGACATTCTCTTTGTGTCTACAGAGTGCATCAAAGGCACGTCGTGCAATATCTTCCTCAGCACATTCTGTGACAACGGCTGCAAACTGCTATGCTCCTGAAACAGAGTTGAGTTTGGCTGCTCATGTTGCTTCCACCGCAAGAAACTTGACTCAGTATTAGAAGAAACAAGATCTGGTTGGAGATCATGATGACTGTTCTTATCAGCAGAAGCAGCGTATTTGAGTAGTGTTGAGACAGTTCTTTTGTAATGCAAGTCTTCATCAGACTGAATCTGATGGTTCTCTTGGAGGACTGAGTTTAAGTTTCCATCACTGGTCTTAATTTTCTTCTCATCATCGCTGTCTTGGTGCGCAGAGAAGTTGTATGAAGAGCAATCTGGTTTCGAAGTCTCCAGCAAGCAAGATTTGATGTGTTGAAGCAGGCTAGTATCTTCTGAAATCTTTCATTGTACATGAAAGAAAGAAAAATAAAACAAGTTGTAAGTATGAGTTACTTGTGAAGCAAGAAACTAAAGTTAAACCCTTTTTGACTTTGTTGATAAGATAGAGAGTTACCAATTCAGTGACGCCCAGCTCAATCACACCATCCAAGTAAGGGAAACACACCACAGTCTGGAGAAGTCCCATAAAGACATAAGACACATTATTACATTAACATCGTTTCTAACTTAAGTACCAAACTTCTGTTGAATCTGACAATTAGAGCACTAAAACTTTATTTGCTGTAATCAAAACCCATTTAAAGACTCATTAAAGAGAACATAGATACCTGAATTGATGCGCTCTAAAGAAAATAAGCCATGCGAGCAGTCATGAAGAGCAAAGCAGGTAGAAGAGAATTATAGTCAGATTCTATTCTTTATTAAGAGATCAATTCATGAAAAGGTTGTAGAAGGACTTACTCTTGCTAACAAAGAACGAGAGAAGAGTTTGTTCTCTGCGTACTGAGCATTGCAAAGCCATATGGTCTCCCCCGTCGCCAAAGCTCTTCCTGGCAAACTAAACAACCAACAGAAAAAAAAATCATTTTAGTTTTGGATCCTAAAGAAAGTAAAACCTAACTTAGAATAACTTCAAATGTAAGTAAACATGTTGGGAGATACATAAACAGTGTGCAAGTGTCACTTTACTAATTGCCAATTTGTAATGAAATGGAAGAGCATGAAGATATCAACCCCTTGACCAAACAAGTACATGCATGAGATCTATAGCTAGGATTTGATCCAAAGTAACGAATCGTTAGAGATCTATCGTGTTATAGCATGATTAACCCTTGTCTCTTATGGTGGGGTTCTTAACTTTTCTAAGATTTTTTTTTAGCGTTTAACTAAAAAACTTAAGAATCGTCTTTTAAATAAGACATATAAGAGACGTATCTTAGCGGAAAATTGTTCTAAAAAAAAAAGTCAAATCAAAAGCTAAGAACTCCGCTTTAAGAGACCGAGTTAATTATGGTCTCAAGATGATAACAAAGGGACATGGTTCACTCCATTTTCATTCCCAACTAGTACTTTTACTGTATGAGTAGTTTCAAAGAGCTATGAATAGTTCCAAAGAGTTATATATATATTAATTTAATAATTAATAGTAGATATGAGAGAGAACAAACCATTGAGAAGGAGAGAAGACGTAGGACATGGAAACTAAATAGTACCACTCTTCGTCAGAGATATCATCTGGTGACAGCATCATCATACTTGTTGTACTGTTACAATTATGATCATCATGACTATGATCATCAACATCATGAGTAGTACTAATAGTAGTATTAGTATCTCCTTCCAGCATACACAAATAAAGTTTCCTAAGTTGTTTGCTTCTCTGCAACGCATATTTATAATGAGCTTCATATCTCTTCTTCCTCTTCTTTATATCTCCATTGTAACATCCTTCTCCCCACTCCAAAACCCTACATTTAAAAGATAATACTCAATTTTTAAAAAGATAATATATACACAGCTTGTAACACATGGTTTATAAGAAGAAAAGGGCAATACAAAGAGCATCAAGATCTACTTTCTCTATATGACCCCAAAATAACTTATTATGTTAGATTTTACTAACCCAGATTGAGTAGGTGAAGAGGACCAGAAGATTGCATAGCTCCATTGAACACTTCTTAGAGCTACAGCAAGTTGTTTTCTTAATAAGCTGTTCTTTCTTTTACTTGCTGCTTCCACACCACCAGCCATTGTCAAAAGACTTATGTGAACTGAGTTTAAAACTCCAGGAACCTAAGAAATACAAGTTAAATATAAGGAGACAACCAAAAGGCCAAAGTTATTAAAGAAGTTTGGTATTGAACAATTTAACATTTTACCCACACAAAAAAAAGTTAGTACTATTGAAGAGCTTTTTCTTCTTCTTTCTTCTTTCTTCTTTCTCTTTATTGCTTTCTCTTTCTCAGCTTGGTCGTGAAGGAAAGAGACTTAAGAGACTGTCTTTAAAGTTGAGAGTACTGTGTCTTAAATCTGAATGACGAGAGCATGTCCATCAAGGGGTTCTTAAGGGGTTCTTAACCCAAAAAGGTGGTGGGTCCTACCACTTTTTTAAGAACCCGTCTCTAAAAACCCTTAGTTTAGAACCGTCTCTTGCACTGTTTCGTGGACCCCACTGCCACGTGGCGGTCCACGATTGGTTTATTTTTTTTTTAATTTTTTTTTTTTTAAATCAGAAAAAGTAAAAAAAAAAAAAAATTAAGAACCCCATAAAGGTTCTTATGGATAGAGATGGTCTGAGAGAGAGAGAGAGGTTGACTTGGGTCATGATATTGGTTTTTGGGGCGACACTCATCTTTATACAATACATATCATAATCATGTTGGATTCCATTTGGTGAAACCCAAGGTAATATTCTCTAAATAAAGTGGTGCTAAGAAAAATGCAAAATGAAAGATTCAGTACATATGTAGTGTGTTTTTTTCTTTTCTTTTATCAGTGCTACATATTCCTCAAAAAACTTGGTTATTATTACTTACTACTGTGGTATGCTTTTCTTATTATGAATATGAATACAATATAACATATAGAAAAAAGAATGGAAAAATTCCATAAAAATACTCCAACTAAATTTCATTAAATTTTTTAATATCCAAATTTTTTTGCTACTCGGTTTAAAACCCCAACTAATTATTTCGCTCATTATAATATACAAATTTTTAAAAGTATGCTCGTTTTAATACCCAATTTTTTTAGTTAAAATACTAATAAATTTCAAATGAAACTTAAAAAATCTCTAAAATTTACAAAAAAAATTCAAAAAATTCTAATTTTACTGTATTTTTGAAAAATAAAAGTAACAATTTTTTTTCTAATCTTAAACTCTGTAATAAAATTTTCAAATTTTAAATATTGAATTTAGCTTATTTTTTAAATAGAAAACCAATTTATTTTTTTACATTCAAATTTTTTTAAAAAAAATTTAAAATTTTCTCGCTAATTTATTTACCTTTTTTCCTTAATATTAAAATAAAATTAGAAAATTTTCATATTTTCTCTTAGATTGTAGAGTTTTTTAATTTTTGTTTGAAAGTTATTAATATTTTTAATTAAAATAAATAAAGTTTGGGTATTAAAATGGATAGACTTTTAAAAGTTTGTATATTATAATGAGCAGAATAATTAGTAGGGATATTAAACCGGGTAACGAAAAAATTTAGCTATTAAAAAGCTTAATGAAATAAAGTTGGAATATTTTTTTCTTTTCTTTTATCAGTGCTACATATTCGTCAGAGAACTTGGTTATTATTACTTACTACTGTGATATGCTTTTCTTATTATGAATATGAATACAATATAACATATAGAAAAAAGAATACAATAAAACATCTATAGATTAATATTTAGTAAAATAATAAATGTTACAAAGTAATGATTTTAAGTTTAGAATCAGATCGGTGTAGAAAATAATAAAGTTTGGGTAAAACTTATACCACATCTTCACCAAATTTGGGTCAACTATTTTTAAGGACGATAGATTCATTTTGCAGCATTCTCGAACAATTTGAAAGGTAATGAAGTGAGAATAGGAGAGATCATTATGGTAGCAATTGTTTTGTTTTTTCAATATCTCATCAATGCTTGCCTGTAAGATCTGAAGAATTAGAGCGATGATTATGTCTACTTACATTGAATAATAGATTCCTAAGATGCAGGATAGAAGAGTAACAATACTTAAAAATATATGATTCCTTGAATCGGAAACCACATAGCAGACAAGTAGGCTCAACATCATTTTTCCGATAATTCACTCCAAAATGCAATTGTGATTCAGTATGAACAACCATGTAGAAACCAAATCATAAGGTGGTGGTCTAGTGGTAAACAGATTTTGAAGAACTAAGCAACTCGGTTTTGAAAGCGTCCGAATACACTTCATTTTATGGTCATGTAGATATAAAGTCATGCTTTAAATTTTATTTGAATATCTAAAAAAAATGATCTATTTACGGAATGCACTTTTATAGATTAGTCTGAATTTTTCTACAAATTTAACGTATCTCCACATTAATAAAAAGAAAAACATGTAGTAGCCGAGAAACTCTTATTCCACACCAAAAAATGCCAAAAGGCTAGAGGTTTTTTAACACACGTGTAAAATACCAGATTGCCCTTGGACCAAACCGGGAGTATACCTTCTCACCAGTTAACCAGATGAGAGGGTATGTTCAATCGGATAGCTGGATTGATGAAGTGAAGATAAGAAGCTGGATTTAATGCTAGGATCTTGCAGGTGGCAAGCACCAGTCCAAAATGAGAGACATTCATTTATAAATGCCAGTGAAGGGATTACCAAATCAACAGGACCAGATGGTCCTAGAAAATAAATCCATGGAGAAAAAGATCCGACCAGAAATAAATCCGTCACCTCTTCTCAGTTTTATACTGATAGCCAGAAGATGGATCTTCATACGTCTTTTAAACATGTCGAGGAATTTGCAAAGTTTCTAGTATTCAGTGACCAAAATGAACTTATGGATAGGTATTTTCCTATAACGCAAGCAACACAAAGCTTTTTATCTAATACCTCCATTTCGATTTAGTTGTCGTTGTAGAATTTTTTTTTGTGTTTTAAAATAAGTGTTGTTTTATAATTTCAATGCAAAATTTATTAGTTTTATTTATTATTCTATTTTTCTATTGGTTGAAATGTGGTCAGGTGTATAGGTAATTGTGTTTTTATATAGAAAATATGTAAAATTAAATGATTTCTTAATCTGCGTGTAAAAACTTAGAACGACAAGTAAAACGAAACGAAAAGAATATTTGTTAAGATGTATTAAAACATTCATTAATTTTAAAAGTTTCTATACTCAGGTTTAGAGTTTGAATATTAAATAAAATATTTTTTTGCAGATTATAGAATATAAAGCTTATCGAATGTTTTAGATTAGTGCAGGTAGAACCGTTTATTCTGATTGAATGCTTAGGAAAAAAACATGTCCATTAAATATACTTATTTGATTAATAGTATTATAGATAAATAAAATTATTTTTAAAATCAATGTAATATTATAATTAGAATTAAGAAAATATATATAATTTGCACTAAAACTTTAAAATAATATTTTTATGTAACAATAAAAATATTTAAATGACAATTTTTTAAAACAGATGGATCATGCATTAAGAACGTGTCAATAAAGATGCATAAAAACATTGGGAAGATAATGCTTTGCAAAAAATGGGTTAATTATACACAGTGAACATATTAAATAAAGTGATTGTGGTAAAAATGTGTCAAATATAGGGTTAATCAGTTGATATATATATAACAACTTTTAAATATGCAACAAATATTATTTTTATAGTAGATTTGTTAACATATTATTGAGTAACAACATATTTTCACCTTTAATATTGTCCTAAATATATGCATAATCTTATAATTCACGAATGAAACATTGCAAAAAAACATCAAAAATACAAAAATATACTGAATAAAAGTTTTACGGAATTGTCCAACCTAAAAGTTAAAACATCACACTTGAAAAAAATTTGTGACTTCTGTTTTAATAAATAAATTTTCTTTGTTTGATTTATTTTAAATGATTATTTACGTTGTATTATGGTATTGTTAATCATTTTATTTTAAGTCTAGAGACGGGAATGTATGGATTTTCTCTTAAACTATTAAAATGTATAGATGACAAAAAAAACTATTAAAATGTATAAGGTAAATTAATACGCCATCCAGGGTTTTGTGTGTGTTAATAGTACAAGTCAGGGTTTTATAATCTTGTTATGTGGATATGGAACATACGTTAACCTCAAAAAGATGGAACCTCTTTGTTTGTTTCTCATCAATGTAAATTTAATTACTCGATCTCAAATACTAGATGACAAACAGAATGTACTTATACGTAGTTGCAAGAAAATGGAATATACTATTGGATAATGAAGATTCCAGTTTCTGTGATAGATATAAATGCGCATTTTATTCGAATAATTCCATAGTTAGATACTACTAAGTACTTATAGAAATATGGAACCTCAATAATGATCCTTTATTTATACGTCTAGTGTTATTTATTTATTTATATCTTCAAGGTACGATTTTGCAAGTAAGTAAAAGTAACAATAAAAAACGTAGAAGCAATGAAAGATCCGTGCAAGAAACTCGTGAAAATAAAATCATTGATCCATCTCTCTCCACGAAACCCACATTAATTAGCAGTAACGCACCACTTTGTGGTTGCATGCATATTTATTTCCATAACGACAAAACTTTGTGTTTAATTCTATACTAATTTATATCTTTCCAACAACATTACATAACCACTCACGACCACATATATTCTTTTGTAAGTACTATTTTGAAAACTATTATTTGAATAGGTACTTACTTTAGACTTTTTCATAGTATAGAGTATTCAAAAAACACGGTCTGAGAGTCTATATATTATTTTTGACTAAATAAAGTCATAGAGACCACAGTCTAGAACTATATATACCAGTCGAATCCTTCATCAGATTCAAATTGTGTATTCAAGGAAAGCGACAAAAGGAGAAAGGTAAAAAAAAAAAGAAAGCATAGTAACGAGTTAGAGAGTGCTGTTTACGGTGAAAAAAGTGAAATTCAAAAAATATTGGTTACAAATGCAGCAACATAGAGAGAGCATTGATGACAGACGCGACACAACTGACAGACAATATTTGTTTTTTGCACTATTGTTTTTCCACGACAATGCACGTCTTCTCTATAAAATAATTTTTACATCGTTTATATAAAAATCTTACTGTTAGTAAAAAAATGAATAATACATATGCACTCGTGTGTCGTGTGGAAGTACAGTCGAACAAATTTTAAATACAGCATAAGATAGACACGGTCCATTATACTATACATGGACTAAAGAAAAACAAAATAAATGGAGACGTCATACTTTTACGAGCGCATTTAGGCTTTAAATAAAGAGAAATGTCTTAATGGGCCCAATAGAAGTTTATTTCTGAAAAGCCCATTAAAAAAACTGACAGGCCAGGCGAGAGTTGTCCGATGTAGGAACTTTGACCGACATACACCGCCACGTGTGTGATGAAAAAGACAAAACTCTGTATGTAACTCAACGGACGGATCCAAGTGAACCCCTTAGACTTTTGTTTTTGTTTTTGTTTTCAAAAAATTGATATGATCGAATTGGTTCTTCTTGGATCTAGCATGAAAAATCATTAAGACACATTCACATGGGTTTTGATTTTCCCCATGTCTTCTCGTTTCCAGGATAAAATCTGAGTTTAGGATTTTCAGAAGTGAGTTAGATTTTGTAAGATAATGGCGATTAGTTCGATTCATACTGTAGTATTTCCAGTGAGCGTAAAGCTCGGAGCTCCGGCGAGAGTATCTGCTCGGAGATCGCGCGTCGGAGAATGGCGTGGTGACTCTAGGGCTAGGCCTTTGGTTTTCGCCAAGGCGAAACAGAGAGGAGAGAGTGTTGAGGATCGTGTTCCAGTTGAAGATTCCATTGATCAGCTCGTAAGTGTGACATTAGAGTTCACTGGTTTTGTGCTCATAAGTTGTGTCTGATGGACTTTACATTTCATTTGCTAGGCTGATGATGAAGAACCATTTGTGCATTTTGATGAGCGTGATTTTGCGGGCACAGCGTGTGTTCCGGTCTATGTTATGCTACCAGTAAGTCGTCTTCTTGCTCTTTTGTTTTACTTCATAGAGATGGATGTGTCCATTGTTGAATGAATGATGATGTAGTTGGGAGTCATTGATATGAACTCGGAAGTGGTTGAACCTGAAGTGCTTTTGGATCAGTTAAGAACCTTAAAGTCCGTTAATGTTGATGGTGTTATGGTTGACTGCTGGTGGGGCATTGTTGAGGCTCATACTCCTCAGGTCTATAACTGGAGCGGCTACAAGAAACTCTTTCATATGATACGCCAGCTTGGTCTTAAGATTCAGGTAATCTCATCATTGACATAATCTCTCAGTTCAGTTTAGTGAAATGATATGTAGACTTTGAGGGATAAACTGTTTCCATGTTCTTCTTGACTTCTCAGGTTGTTATGTCGTTCCATGAATGTGGAGGCAATGTTGGAGATGATGTGCATATACAACTCCCCCAGTGGGTAAGAGAGATTGGTCAAACCAATCCAGACATATACTTCACTGACAGGGCAGGCATGCGTAACTCTGAATGCCTTACTTGGGGAATTGACAAGCAACGTGTTTTAAGAGGAAGGACTGCTCTGGAGGTATGTATATGGATTTCTACTCTATGGCTCAAAGAATCTGTACCAAGTTAGGAAGCATGTTTGATTAGTTTAAGAGGGAGACGATCACTTTTGTCATGATTGAGGAATCCTTGTTAATATTTTGCAGGTTTACTTTGATTACATGCGTAGCTTTCGTGTGGAGTTTGATGAATTCTTTGAGGATAAAATCATCACTGAGATTGAAGTTGGACTAGGTCCTTGTGGGGAGCTCAGGTATCCTTCATACCCTGCTCAACATGGCTGGAAATATCCTGGTATTGGTGAATTCCAGGTACAGTACTCTCTTTTTTCAAAAATAAAATGCTATCTTCCCTTCCTATTCAGATCATTAGCTTATTAATTTACTCACTTATATGTATATATATATCTTCTCTTCGCAGTGTTATGATAAATATTTGATGAGGAGCTTAAAGGAGGCAGCAGAGGTAAGAGGGCACAGCTTTTGGGGCAGAGGACCTGACAACACTGGGTCTTATAACTCAACACCACACGGCACTGGTTTCTTTCGCGATGGAGGTGACTATGACAGCTACTACGGCAGATTCTTTCTTAACTGGTACTCAAGAGTTCTCATTGACCATGGTGATCGTGTTCTTTCTATGGCTAACTTGGCTTTCGAAGGAAACTGCATCGCTGCAAAGGTGAAACAAAACAAAGCTCTATTGGTAATAAAACATGTCACCATATGTTTTCTTCTAGATTGTCTGAATAAAATCCTTTTTTTGCATTCTGTTTCTGGAGAGTAGCTCTCAGGTATACACTGGTGGTATAAAACAGCTAGTCATGCAGCTGAGCTCACTGCTGGCTTCTACAACCCTTCAAACCGTGATGGATATGCTCCAATAGCAGCGATGCTGAAGAAACATGATGCTGCTCTCAACTTCACATGCGTGGAGTTACGAACACTTGCACAACATGAGGATTTTCCAGAGGCACTGGCTGATCCAGAAGGTCTAGTTTGGCAGGTAAAACAACTTTGAGACTAGTTATTGTGGCTCAAAATGGTTTAGCCCAAAACCTTAAAGTTCCCACATGTGAATATCATGTTTCAGGTGCTGAATGCTGCTTGGGATGCGAATATACCAGTTGCAAGTGAGAATGCTCTTCCGTGTTATGACAGAGAAGGTTACAACAAGATTCTTGAAAACGCAAAGCCACTCAACGACCCTGATGGTCGGCACTTATCTTGTTTCACTTACCTAAGGCTCAATACAACTCTGCTGGAGTCTCAAAACTTTGTAGAGTTCGAGAGATTTGTCAAAAGAATGCATGGTAATATAAGCTTTTGGCTTTTATATTCTCACTCACTCCTAAAGGTTTCTTTCTCTAGTAACGTAGTTGAGTTACTGTGACTTGCTGCAGGTGAAGCTGTTTCGGATCTTGGTTTGCTTCCAAGGACCCAAGTGACCAAACTCGAGTGAATATACATATAGAGGGAGAGTAAAGCCGTTGGATGGTGTCAGAACAAATGAATGTTGTATACTAAATGTTATTATGTACACTGAGATTCTACTATGAATTGACTCCAGTTTCTTCTCATGCTCACTCAAAAACGGCGCTGTATTATGGTCAAAACACATAATTCTCTACCGTTATGTTGACCATTCACAGTGGAAGATGTGTTTGTTAACGCTCCTCTCTCACTTTTGAAAACTAAAAGACAGACGACGACACACGAGATCATGAGTGGGAGGAAGGAGAAGTGGATAAGTTGGAGACAGATGTGAGGGAGATGTGCAAGAAGATATCAGAGTACAGGCAAACAGCCCTACCGGATCATCATCTCAGGTGCACCGCTCTTTCCTCCTCCCCTCATAGACCCAACATCTATTCCGGGTCGGATCCTCTTCCGTCATCCAAACCCCTCACTATCTCAGCAGGTTCCTTCTCTTTATTTTTCTTTTTTGTGTGTGTGAAGTTGGTTCTTAGGGTTATAATAACCCATTTTGCTAGAAGAATAAAAAGCAGATCATCCAAGATTAGGTCTGCATTATGATTCTTTGTTTTTCTTTTTCTTACATTGCTTCATCTTTTGTACATTGGTGGGATTCTATTCATGTGTGTTTCACTGTTGGTTGCAAAATAATCTGATTAGTCTTATTTTTTTTGTGATTGAGAGTGATTGTTTGTTTTATAAATTTTGATTATTGAAGTCATCAAATACACTGACAAGAACAACCTGGTTTTGATGATTGAGACATCAAACACTGCCTTCCTTCCTTCTCTGTTATCTAATCTTTATGACATATCAACCAATCTGCCATGCCTTTCTTTTTCTTTTTTATAAATGCTGCAGAAGCAGAAATACCTCTTGTGTTGTTGGCAACTGAAGACCAAGACTGTGGCCATAAACTGATTCAGCTCAAGGAAACACTGTCGAGGAACACTGCTAATATACCTATACTTGCAAAGAGAGTGCGAGAGTGTGTAGAGGGGATTCACAAACTCGACGATTCTCTAAACAGAAGAAGAACCATTCACCCTGCTTTCAGAAAGCCCAACATCACCCCCTGACCACCATCTGTTTTCTCCTTGAGGTTAAGCCTCTCTCTATCCATTTGTATTTTTCTCAAGAAAGAGATAATATATGTGTGTGCTGCTGATTTGTTAATTATGTAATTCAAGATTAGTTTCCGCATCTACATTGATTGGTATCTCTAAACCGATTCTCTGGGGGTTTGAGTTAAATATTCACATTATGAGCTTGAGCTATGTCATAGTATACAAGGTAACTAACACCTCTGTTCTTTGATCGTAAGAGTACACAACATCAATTAGGTAAGAGGTATCATATATAGCTGAGAGAAACACTGTTGAAGAATAACAGTATTCAAGAAGGTTTGGTTCGGGAATGCAAATCGATTTTATTTCTGAATATTTATTACTCCCTCTGTTACAACAAAAAAAATTCCATGTCTTAGAAATATCTTTTGTTTAAGATTTTTTTTTTTTACATTTTTAATTCACTTTTTAATAAATAATAATTGTTAATTTAAAAATAAATAATTATGTTTATTACATTTCTGTTAGTTAAAAATTATGAAAAATAATTAAATACAAAAAATAATATATTTTAAAATTTAATATGTTTTATTAATATGTGTGAAACATCTAAAATATCCCCTATATATTAATCCTGGAGCATTACAACTTATTAGTGTAGTCACGTGTCATCACCAGAATGACTTTCAGAATCCTTAGAAAAAGTTCGTTCATCTAAATATAGATTATATTTTTATTAAATTAACATTCATATTGATTAGTAGTGCATAAAATGATACTTTACATTCTTTCCTTAAATAAAAGCTACGGAATTACCTAATATGATTAACATATATGTGATAATTAATGTTTTGAATAATAAAGATTTAATAATATTTTTTGTATCCTTCATCGTTTTTGTTTATTTTTTTTTATTAAAAATATTAAATAATCATATTAACCATGTAATAAAAAATCTAGATTTTTTTTCTTATATATTATATTTTGATTTTTTCAAAACGACTATAAATTACTAAAACAGTTAAACTTCTTACAATGAAAATTTTTTTTGTAACAATGTTTTTATTTTTGAAGGTTATAATATTTAAGTGTGACCACGTGTTATTATATATTTTAAGAATGATTCTCAGATTTTTTAAAAAGTAAATTTGTATATCTAAATATAAATTATATTTTTATTAAAACTATCAAATTGATTAATAATGCATAAAAAAATATTCTTCATTCTTTTCTTAAATAAAAGCTACGAAATTATCTAATATAATTAACATATATGTGAAATTAATTATTTTAATAATAAATATTTGATAATAGTTTTTGTATCCTCCATAATTTTTAAATTTATATTATTAAAAAACTAAAACAATCACATTAATTATATAATATAAAAATCTAGATTTTTTTTCTTATATGTTATATTTTGAATTTATAAAAATCATGCTATATAAATATGAAGTATCATTTAATATATATTCATATTATATATATACTTTAATTTTTTTTAAAATTAAAATATATATCAAATAAAAATACATACATGTTAATTTTGAAATTTCATTGAAAATGTATTGCGATTTAGAGATTTTAATTTTGAAATTCACATTAATTATTAAAATGGTTATTAACTACTAAAATTATAAAAGTTTTCTCACTGTGTTTAATGTTTAAATTTTCGTTACAACAAATATACAAATGTTGATAAAATCATATGAATAGGGATTAAGAAGTTTCAATTAAATACTTATATTAAAAGATATTATATATCTATGTCAATATCATTTAAATTTAATTATGTATCATATAATATAAATAAATGATTTCTTTGATTTATGTGCTTACTGCAGTTTAGTTATATACATAATATTTATTTTCTTATCATTTATTTAATACATTTATTATTTCATAATACATAATGAACAAAATATAAATAATAATGTGTAAAAATGATTTATATAAATAATGTTCCTCTCACATAATGTGCGGATCTCTGTTGATGTATTGCAGTCGAAATCTTTTCTCAATCAATCGAAGTTCATGCATTTCGCTTACGCAAAATTAAAACAAAAACAAAAAAGATGTGGTTAATAGAAACGTTATCGTAAGCACAAACATTGTAAATTAAAGAAGAAATCACCCCTGGAAATTCAAAAAAATTTGAGATTAATCAAAACCCTAATTTCCTTTTGGTCTCCAAATCAACACTTACAATGTTTGTCCTTAAATGATATTAATATATATATATATATATTCAAATTATATATATATATATATTTCAATATCATTTAAATTAATATATATATCATATATAAAGTACATAAAATATTAATTTCAAAATTTACATTGTTTGGAAGCCTCGGTTAATAAATATTCATATTAGTAAGAATTATATTTTTGTTACACTAAATATAAAAATGTTAATACAATCATATGAGTAACCAGTTTCAATAACTAAATATTCATATTAAAATATATTATATATCTATGTCAATATCATTTAATTTTACTTATGTACTATATACAATAAATAAATGATTTATTTTGATTTTTATCAAAAAAAATATTGTAAATAAAAAGAGAGATTGTTTTTATTTATGTTCTTATTTTAATTTAATTATATATGTAATAGTTACTCGCTCTTCAATTATTCAATATATTTTAAAATTGTATAATATGTAAATTAACACAAATAAATAATAATATTTATAAATAATTTTTATACCTAATTAATATATATTCCGCACAAGTACGGATCTCAAATGTTATTTAATCATATCATTTCAAAAATACGATTCTTCGTATCAAAGTGAGATGGTGAATTATAATATTGAGATAATATCATTGAAGTTCGATGTAAATTTAATAGGTTTAAAAAATATCAACAAACATGACCCTATAACCAACCTTATATTGACGGTCCATGATTATATGTTTGAAGACTTATGACATGATTGGACTATCGAAGTTAATATTCAATAATTATTAATATATAAATTTCACCTCGCGCATGCGCGCGGGTAATCACCTTCAGTATAAAGGGATTAAGTACTATATAGTCTCGAGTTTGACTAGGGAATATGTATAGTTTGTTTCAGTAAACCGATCAAACATAGATGAAACCAAAAACAAACCAATCGGTATGTCTAGATTAGATTACCCTAAACCCAAAAACTACCTTAACCAAAACGAACTTAGACCGGTCTTCTTAACCGGCACGATCCTGGCGGAGAAATTAACAATACCGTTCCTATTCCCGTAACCATCCCACAACCTGTAACTTAAACAATGCAAAAAACCCTCCGGTCCATATCCTCCCGTAAAATCCTCCACCGGCACACGCGCCGTTCCCACTTGCTTCTCCTTCCCTCCGCCGCCGGAGATTTGACGACAATAGACACTCACGTACATGAAACTCTCTTTCGACGGTAACGAAAACTCCGTCTCTAGCTTATCTTCCCACACCGGATAATCCCCACCCACCTCGTCCACCCTCGTTCTCATTATTGCCCCAGCAGCGATGTCGAAGGTTACGAAGGTGTTCTTCTTCACCGGTTTTCTACCGTCGAGGAGACCCTCCGCCGATATGGCCGTGATTTCGAGTTTACGAGTCTTCATTCCCTTTTGTCCTGACGCTGAAGAAGCAGAAGGAGAGACAAGAGGCTTTGGTTTCTCAGCAGAAGAGAGAAGAAGGCTTTCACGAGACATAATGTGTTATTAATTTGGTGCACAAATTAAAATAACAAGGCAGGAACATGCATGTTGTTATATATAGGCAATTTTCTTTTTACTTTTTTTATTTTTTTTCAGTTAGTTAGGATTAGGAAATTAGGAAAGTGATGAGAAAGTTCCAACCTAGGTAGGAGGAATTGCTTCGACCCTTCCTCCTGATTTTTAGAATTCTATTATTATCGGATATATATATTAATTGTGAAAGATATATATATGCTACTTATGGGTAGATAGATATCCTGTAAAATGTAAATAATAATCTATACACGTTAAATTTGGGAAAACTTGATGGTGGAATGTTTTCCTCACACCTAAATTAATTAAAAAACGAAATGAGAAATATTGTAAGTGATTATGTTTGATACATAAAAATATGTAAGTTGCATACATGCCTTTGATACTAGGGATCATGAAGCTATTATGTTGGTTTGATTGCTTTTGTTTTTGTATCAGCACCAATACAAAGTTACACATCAGTTAAGTATATAAACCTTGATTGAAAAAAACAAAAACAAAGTCCGAGCAAACGAATATGATATGTTTAACCTAATTGTCATGTTACTATCAAAACATTACACCAAGCTATAGAATGATTCATTAAGTACATCAGAGAGAGATAACAAAAACACAGGAATTTTCAGGCATAATACAACACACATTTTTTTATACAACAGTCAATCTTCCTTGAGACTATTCCGGGAAGGAGTCTTGAGAGTCAAGCCAAGATCTTTGCACAACTCTTCATCTGGCTGCAAGCTTCCAGGGATTGCACCAAACGCTGTTCTTGATGTTTCAAACCCTGACGCTAGGAAATGTATATACGCAGACATATCCTCCAAGTTTTTCCCCACACTTATAGAAGATGAAGCAAACAGACTTCTCTTTGATAAGTTCGAGTCAGCTCTTGATAACCTGTTAAGATCTGAGGCACTTATAAACCGTTGCGTAGCAGCTTCCCATGACAGTTCATGCCTCTGTTGCTCTGTTAGTTGTGATGGCTGTTCCCCAAGTGCCTTGAGTGTGGCTCTAACAAAACCTTTCCCATCGTCGTAGACTCTGCAGTTGGGAAACTGTTTGAAGAACTCGTTTGATGTGTGATCTGCGCATACTACTATTTTTCCCATCGCCAAGGCTTCTGCAGTTGTTGTGCAGACCACGTCTGTTGTGCTGGGGTTGAGAAACACTTTATAACTGAAACACAAGACATAAATTACTAAAGATAGTTAATTATCTATGTCGAGGTTATGAAACTAGAGACGTACTTGTGAAATAGTGAGTCGGCGTGATCACGTCCTGGGTAAACATTAACCGTCAGGTCGAGTTTTCGGGCTGCTTCTTTGATCTCTTCAGAGTCCTCTCCACTACCGTATAAATCAACCTCTAACCCAGCAAGTTCCTTTTGGTGTTTCTTAAGTAGCTTAAGAAGCTCCTTGTACCCTTTGCTCCAGACCATCTTACCAATGTAGTATGCCCCTTTTGTGAAGGCCTGCTCCTGGAGCTTCTGCTGTTCTAGTTTCTTCAAACCAATCTCTAGAAATTTAGGGTTGACACCGTGAACGTTGCAGACAATAGATTTGGGGTATTCTTGAGTGGCAGCGGATAATCTAATCACCTGTATGAGTAACATAATTAGCACAAGTCCTGATTCACATCAAAAAGGTCTGTTAACATAAGGCCAGTAAACTATCTTGATCCCGGAACCAAATCCAACCATTGGATAATGATACACATACCCAATATATAGAGCATTCACTCCATCATTTCTACTAGTAGCTGTAAAGAAGGTTTACCTTGTGGCAGTAAATGCCAACAACCCAACTATTTAAGTACTTGAGGAGAAATGCTTTGAGACGGCCTTGTTTCTCTCTCTTAACGTATTCCAAGTAGTTAGTGTGCACGATCCCTATGACATAGTTGAACTTGGTTTTCCATTTTTTGCCATGATGAAACCATGTAAGATGCTCAGGCTCCTCAAGGACAGCAATGTCTGCCTCTTCATCAGGAATAGCATCGGATATGTCCCCAACAGGAAGAATACTTCTTTTGTCAGTAGCAAACTGCAATAAGACCAAGTGAACTGTTAAGGAAGATGTAGAATAGTTAGTGAGTACAACATATAAATAACCGTCATACCCAAAAAAAAAAAGCAGATGGAAGCTAAGGTAAAAAAGGGATCCTTATATATATATATATAAATGAGCAAAACATAGACATATGCACATTAATGCACAGTTTCACATACAAACATATGTTGAGAGAGAGATCACAGAATGTACACAACTATACATAAAGCTGAGACCAAGAAAGAGATAACACGCATAAACTGAGGATTAACTATGTTGTGATGGTTAAAGAAGTCAACTTTTAGATAATACTGATAAAGTGAATACAAAAGGAAGGAACTAGAAAGATTCTTGTTAAGGAAAGAGAGTGATACCTTAGCTGGATAGAAACGAATGTCAAAGGCTAAAGGAAAAGAGACTCTTTCTTCAAGCCAACGACGAACATAAGCTTCTTGGTGGGAAGGGGAAGCGAAAGTGATGTTATTAGGGTAGACAAGGAGCTGGTGGTTGAGAGTGAGCCAAGGAATGACCAAAGTGACACGTCTTTGACCATCTTTAGCAAGATAGGCAGCACGGAAGAGAGGATTCACAGCAGTTCCGGTGAGCCACGGAAGACTAGCTGTTGTAAATATTGCAATGTGCTGCTGCTGCTGCTGCTGTTTCATCATGTATCCTCAGCTAAACCAAATGTCCTGTAAACGAAATTAATATAAACCCCTATTAATTACATATCCTAATTCCAAAATCCACAGCTACAAACATGTGATTACAGAGAAGATTCTTCTAAATTTAATCTGATATTCAAATAAATGATTCAGAGTTCAATCTACAAACCAAACATTGACATAAGAGAAACAATCAACAAAGTTTATCACAAGAAACTCCGAAATGAATCGAAGCAATTCCATACCTGGAGAGTTCCAATCAAGAAGAGAAGCTTTGGTTTTGATCAAAGCAAGCACGATTTAGAAAAGCTGATTATTTTAGGGAAAATATATAAAGATTAGGGTTAGCGTGTGACAAAGGAGAATATTCTGCGGAGGTATTCTCGTCTCTTCGTTGGTTTTTCTTCAGGTCATTCTTTATAAATTCCAGGCTGGTCGTCCAATCTCTTTCTCTCAACCTTCTTTCTTTTTTTTCCGCCAACATCGAAGAAAAGAATGAAGAATCAACAGGCTTGCGTGTTCTCGAACTACGTGCCGTTTCCTTAACGTCTATTCTATACATGATCTAGTTTAAACCGGCGGGCTTTAAGGGTCTTTTAAAATAGGCCCAATCGTTTATGTACAGAAACCCAAATCTACACTTCACTTCGTACATAATTTTGTCAGACCAAAGTTATTTTAAACCAGGAAAAACAAACCAGAACAGTTTCATTTAATCCTATCCAAACCAGATTCGATTTATCAAACCGGAACTTGAAGAGCAGATCAGATCTAAAGCAATGTAATTTGCCATAAAAAAAGGTTATACATGTTATGGACCAAGGTGGATTGCCCTAACCAGATGGACCGACCAAACGGACCGAACCGGGCCGGATAAGTAAACCCATGGCGACATGGTTTACTAAACCTATTGTTACTTGGTTTTGTATTAACCTAAACCCACTTGGTTTAGGTTTACCTTATGTAATCCTAGATAAGATAGAATTTGCTTTGTACTTATCTATAAGGTCAATGTCGGTTTATCCCTATGTATATAAAGGGATGTCGACAAACCTCTTTGCATAATAAGATTACACACGAGTTTACACATATCAAAATACTTAGTCCACAACACGTTATCAGCACGAGTTAAGCTCCATAAACCCTAATCATCCTTCGTCTCTCTCTCATCTCTGCCTCCACGAAAAGTTCTAAGTCCTTAAGCAATCTTCAAGCTTTGTTCTTCCGGATCAACAAAACATCAAAGGAGGTTCGTAGCTCTTTGCGATTGCCGGCTCAACATCAAACCACGAAGCTATCTCTCACGAACTCATCCTCTACAATTCAAAGAAGTTCTTCATCAACAAGTAGCTCGTGATCAATCAGCTCTCTAAGTAAGGTCCATTCAGATCCAAAGAAGTCAAAGGTAAATCGTATAAACCCTAAAGACATATCCATATCGATTTACTTGTTCATCAAGTTATAATCCATTATTTTGAAAACCCATTCGAATATGATTAATGAAACTATGGAACTTTAAAACTTTGATATCATTAGAACTGATCATTAGGTTGTTCATAATCGAAACTTATATGAATCTAAACTTAACAAGATTTAAAATAAGTATATGTATGTATCGGATCACCCCATGAACCCTAAATCGATTTCCGACCCAACATGAACCCTAATCTACTTATTTCAAAACTTTAGATCACTATTTCTATCTATTTATACCTCATATAGGTTTAGAAACAAAACCCCTAAAGTTTCATGTTGAAATCGGATCAAAATAAGCTCATATAAACATAGCTTTATCCGATGAACACATGAACCCTAATTTCCGATAAAACCTATTAGCTATGGGTTTACTAAAACCCTAATTTCGAAAATTTATTAAACCTAATCCTTTTAGGATTATGTTCCTAATCCATAAACCTAACTACTATAAAGATATAGGATCAATCCTAAATCGGTAAACCTAGTTAATCTAGAGAGAGAAAACATAAACCCTAATTCGGTAAACCTAGGTGCAATAGGTTTTGTTTTTGCTTAATTATTTTGTTTTGATCACGGATCGTTTGATCCATTGCTTGACAGTTAGGTTGTTAGTTTTCTATGATTTATGCATTGAAAGAACATGAAAACTCGAATCCTAAACTGTTTAAAGATCAAACCCTAAAAACGGATCAACATAGATATCGCCTAGGTTGTTTATTCATGTAACCGAATGATACTTGATTATTTAAAGGTGATAGATTCATTGTATATTAGGTTGCTAGAATAACTTGTGATATTCTAAAGATATATGAGAACCTAACTTGAATCTTGACTTGATTAAAGATCCGACCTAAAATCAACCACTCAAAGATATATGTTTCTTGCCGGGTAAACCTTGTTTTTGATCACCTAGGTTGTTAGTTTGGTATATGATCACTTAGGTTGTTAGTCTAACTTGTTTATAACCGTTTGATATGATTTAAGTTGTTAGACTAATTGAATGCAAGAACATGGCCGTGTGACCTTAACATGTTTAATAGTTGATCGATTGTTCACATAACACCATCCGGATAACACATAGACCATATCACTTAGGATTGTTAATCTTGATCATATAGAATGCATACTTCTTAAGTTGAGTGCATCATACATTATCACTTGGCCGTGTGGCATGCTTGATAGATTAAGTATATATAGTTTAAACCTTATACTTGATTGCTTGCTTACACAGCCTTACTAAGTGAATGATCTATGTATTTCAGATGTCAAACCTAACAAACCTTGATCATGCTGCCCTTCACCTATCTGGTGACAACTATCTCCAATGGGCACTTGATACAAAAATAAACCTTAAGTCTAAAGGACTTGGTGATTGTATCAGAGAAGGAAATCAAGAGAATGAGAGGAATAATTACCGAGCCATAGCTATCATCAGGCACCATCTCACTGAGGGTCTCAAAGATCAATACCTAACTATGGAGAACCCATTGGAACTTTGGCTTGCACTTAAATCTAGATACGATCATCAAAGGACAGTGCTATTACCAAAAGCCATGTATGAATGGAGAAACCTCAGGATCCAAGATTTTAAATCTGTGGATGAGTATAACTCAGCATTGTTTAAGATAGTCTCTAAGCTAAGACTTTGTGGTGAAAAGATAACCGAGAAAGATCTTCTCGAGAAGACATTCTCTACTTTCCATACAACCAATGTGTTGCTTCAGCAACAATATAGAGAGAAAGGATTCACCACTTATGCTGATTTAATATCATGCCTACTCTTAGCCGAGACAAACAATGAACTATTAATGAGGAATAGTGAGATGAGGCCACCTGAGTCTAAACCTTTGCCCGAATCTAACAAGGTTGAGAAAGAAAAGAAAGAACATAAAGAAAGCAATTATGTTCATGATAACAAACCACATGGCCGAGGATCATGGCGAGGACGTGGTCGATCCAATAATTATGGCCGGTTTAAAAAGAATGGGCGTACTATGGGCGACCATAGACACCAATCCGTATACGGACGTGGTCGGGGGCGAGGACGAGGTGGCATTTCTAAGCCACCACACTCGACCAAGTCCGTATGCCATAGATGTGGTATGTCCAACCATTGGGCAAAGACTTGCAGGACTCCAAGACACTTATGTGATCTCTATAAGGAAAGTCTCAAAGGCAAGAACCCAGAAGCCAGTTGGATCCAGGACGATAATGGAGATTTCGACCATAACAATGATGATCTTATGGACGAAGATAATGATATGGATTTTGAAACCTCTGATATTCTAAAAGAATGATCAAGTGTTTGACATCTCGTTTTTGTGCTTTACATTTCTAGGATTTTATTTGTGTTTTGTGTTTCTTTCATTTGCTTGATTTCTTGAATGTTTTATGCACTTTGATTTAGACTTAATAAAATTATAAGGTTTTGGTGTTACTCATATAGTCTCTAAGAAATGAAATTTTTCATCTTATAGAAATGAAAGATCATTTGGAAATGCTTGTGGTGGATAGTGGATCAAGCCACACTATACTTAGAGACAAAAGACATTTCCTAGACCTAACAAAACAAAATGCCAATATTCAAACCATTGCTGGTTTGGCCAGCCTCATTGAAGGATTCGGCCAAGCAACCATCCTATTACCAAATGGTACACGTCTAGACATCCCTAATGCCCTCTATTCACCTAGTTCCAAAAGAAGCTTACTAAGTTTCAAAGACATAAGAATAAACGGTTTCCATGTTGAAACCATGGGTGAAGGAACTAAAGAATTCCTACAAATCACCAATATCACCCGTGGCATTAAGCATGTTCTAGAGTCCATACCAGCAATCTCTACTGGTCTATACTTAGCAAAGATCAGTATGATAGAGGCTAATGCCTGCGAAAACTTCACTCTATGGCATAACCGGCTTGGCCACCCTGGTAAGATGATGATGTACAAACTCATTAAAAACTCTAGTGGGCACACCTTAAAAGAAAGAAAAGTTATCCCAAGAAATCTCACATGTGATGCATGTTCACAAGGGAAACTAATTATTCGGCCATCACCAGTCAAAGTCAATAAGGAAATGATAAACTTCCTAGAAAGAATTCAAGGAGACATTTGTGGTCCTATAAACCCTCCTTGTGGGACATTTAGATACTTCATGGTGCTCATTGATGCATCAACTAGATGGTCCCACGTTTGTCTCCTATCCACTCGAAATTTGGCATTTGCTAGGTTGCTTGCTCAAATCATTAGACTTAGAGCACATTTCCCTGATTTTCCCTTAAAGACTATTCGTCTAGACAATGCTGGTGAATTCACATCCCAAGCCTTCAATGATTTCTGTATGTCCATGGGGGTAAGTGTGGAACACTCCGTGGCACATGTCCATACACAAAATGGAATAGCAGAATCATTCATTAAAAGGATACAGTTGATTGCTCGACCACTACTCATGAGGTCGAAACTTCCTGTATCTGCTTGGGGTCATGCAGTATTACATGCAGCTGAATTAATTCGCATCAGGCCATCTAGTGAACATAAATATTCCCCTTCTCAACTAATCACGGGTCAATTGCCAGACATCTCCCATCTCAGAACATTTGGTTGTGCCGTCCAAGTACCAATTGCTCCACCACAGAGAACCAAGATGGGACCTCAAAGGAGATTGGGAATATATGTTGGATATGAATCTCCCTCGATCATTAAGTACCTTGAACCTACTACAGGTGACTTATTTAAGGCAAGGTACATGGATTGTCATTTTGATGAATCCGTCTATCCAACATTAGGGGGAGATAATAACAAGCTGATCAAAGAGATAGAATGGAATAATCCATCAGTATCTTGGCAAGATCCTCGAACAAAAGATTGTGATCTAGAAGTTCAAAAGATCATTCATATGCAAAAGCTAGCTAATCAATTGCCAGATACATTTGCTGACCCAAATAGAGTGACAAAGTCACATATTCCAGCTTGTAATGCACCGATCAGAATAGAAGTCCAAGATGGACAGAATCAAGTAGCTACTGAACCTGACCAACGTCCAAAACGTGGCAGGCCAATCGGTTCTAAGGATAAGGTACCTCGGAAGATAAGAAAGGGTGCAACAAACTCAAAAGAAACCGAGGAAATTGGAACCATGTTACCAGACTCGGATATGGTCGAGAATGGTCAAAACCGGACCACGGTCAATTCAGGACGTACCAAGGTCGATTCGGGACGTACCACCGTTGATCCAGGACATACCGCAGCCGTTCCAGGTCGTACCACGGTCATGACCAATTCTGGTCATACCACGGTCGTACCAGGCTGCATCACGGATGATCCTGGACGTACCCCGGACGTACCCGATCGTACCAGGCACGTACCAGACCCGACCATGGTCGACCAAAATAATGTGGTCGATCCGTCTGAACCAAAAGTGTATTGGGACGCCGATTCACCTAATTCAGATGATCCTGACAATAATGAGATCTCTATAAACTATATATTGTCTGGAACACAATGGAACAGAAAGCATATCGACGTCGATGATATATTTGCTTATAAAGTAGCACTTGAACTCATGGACGAGGATCAAGAACCCACATCAATCTTAGAGTGCACTCAACGTTCAGATTGGATCAAATGGAAAGAAGCCATTAATGTGGAGTTGAATTCGTTAAAGAAAAGAAATGTATTCGGACCAATTGTGGTCACACCTTATGATGTTAAAACAGTGGGATACAAATTGATCTTTGTAAGAAAGAGAAATGAGGAAGGAGAAGTAGTGAGATATAAGGCAAGGCTTGTAGCACAAGGATTCTC
Organism: Moricandia arvensis; assembly: GCA_905132765.1. Taxonomy (NCBI): domain Eukaryota; kingdom Viridiplantae; phylum Streptophyta; class Magnoliopsida; order Brassicales; family Brassicaceae; genus Moricandia; species Moricandia arvensis. The sequence goes on along the minus strand of CAJHQP010000319.1, from coordinate 87,671 downwards.
ACAAAGACCTGGAATCGATTATGAGGAAACTTATTCCCCTGTGGTGGATGCAACTACATTCAGATACTTGATCAGTCTGGCCATTAAAGAAAATCTAGATCTGCGTCTGATGGATGTAGTAACCGCATACCTATACGGTCCACTGGATAATGAAATCTATATGAAAATTCCAGAGGGTATTGAGCTCAAAGATAGAAAAGGATCTCGAGATCAACATTGTATTAAGTTGAACAAATCCTTGTACGGATTGAAACAATCAGGTCGGATGTGGTACAATAGACTAAGTGAATACTTAGTGAAAGAAGGCTATAAGAATGATCCAATCAGCCCATGTATCTTCATCAAGAAATTCGTGAACCATGGCTGCGTGATCATTGCAGTCTATGTGGACGACCTGAATATCATTGGAACCCCTGGAGAAATCGACCAAACAGTTGAATACCTCAAGAAAGAATTTGAGATGAAAGATTTAGGTAAAACTAAATTCTGTTTGGGTCTACAACTTGAGTATGTCAAAAATGGTATCCTTGTGCATCAAAAGGCATATACAGAAAAGGTACTCAAGAGATTTAACATGGATCAGGCTCACCCATTGACCAGTCCAATGGTAGTAAGATCATTGTGTCCTGACACTGATCCATTCGGACCAAAGAAAGAAAATGAAGAACCCCTTGGTCCGGAAATGCCTTACCTCAGTGCTATTGGAGCTTTGATGTATTTGTCTAGCCACACTAGACCAGACATCTGCTTTGCCGTGAATCTACTATCCAGGTTCAGCTCTTGTCCGACTTTGAGGCACTGGAACGGGGTCAAACATATCCTTCGTTACTTACAAGGAACTAAGGATCTTGGTTTATATTATACTAACCATAACAAAGAAAATCTAGTTGGTTTTGCTGATGCAGGTTATCTATCAGATCCACATTCTGCTAGATCTCAAACAGGTTATGTTTTCACACATGGAGGAACATCAATATCATGGCGTTCTATGAAGCAAACTATGGCTGCAACATCATCAAACCATGCGGAGTTACTTGCCATTCACGAGGCTAGTAGGGAGTTGATATGGTTAAGGTCGATGACCAGCCACATCCGGATAGACAGTGGCATGCCCGTAGACGAGAAGGAGCCGACCATACTATATGAGGACAATGCGGCATGCATTGCTCAACTAAAGGACGGGTACATCAAGGGCGATCGTACCAAGCATATTCTACCTAAGTTCTTCTTCACGCATGAACTTCAGAAGACCGGAGAAGTGAGAGTGGTACAAGTGAGATCATGCGACAACTTGGCTGATCTATTTACCAAGGCACTTCCAACATCTACACTCAAGAAGCTCCTCAACCAGATCGGCATGAGGAGGCTTCAAGACCTTCTTGACTGATGTCCAAATCAGGGGGAGTAGTATGTGTTGTACTCTTTTTCCTATCTTAGGTTTCCATTTTTCCCAAATGGGTTTTTGGTTTTCCTAGAGAGGTTTTAATGAGGCAACGTGATAGCATACTATGAGCTCTATTATGGTTATGGCATCCAAGGGGGAGTGTTATGGACCAAGGTGGATTGCCCTAACCAGATGGACCGACCAAACGGACCGAACCGGGCCGGATAAGTAAACCCATGGCGACATGGTTTACTAAACCTATTGTTACTTGGTTTTGTATTAACCTAAACCCACTTGGTTTAGGTTTACCTTATGTAATCCTAGATAAGATAGGATTTGCTTTGTACTTATCTATAAGGTCAATGTCGGTTTATCCCTATGTATATAAAGGGATGTCGACAAACCTCTTTGCATAATAAGATTACACACGAGTTTACACATATCAAAATACTTAGTCCACAACAATACAGAGTTATTACAATCTTTTCAGACAATAATTGTAGACATTTGGAATAAATGTCAAAAAAATATAAAGGACAAGGGAGGTGAGCTAGAACTACACATGTTCTTCTTCATTGTTGTTTAGCAATCATGGCTTTTGTAGCACATACTGATAAAAGAAGAAAGAATGTTGTTGATCGCAATCGCAAATAAAGAAAAGTAGGAAAGATCTTTTTGTTTTTTGTTTTCGTTGTCTTTAGGCTTTTCTATGAAAGCTCAGAGAGAGAGAGAGAGAGTCATTGTTTAGAGTTTAAACTAAGTCACAGGCTGGTCGCAGCATTCTCCAATCTCTCTCTCTCTCTCTCAATATTCTTTTTTTTTTTCTTTCTCTCGCCAACGTGAGACCGAAGAAGAATCAACGGACTTACACCACCAAGTTTCACTCAAGTAGGAAACAGAGTGAGCACAGAATCATTGGAAAATATGGGAAAGAGACCCCCAGTTCTTCATTTGAAATTTTACTATTTTCTTCATTATTCACCAAATTTTACTAAATTCAAGAAGTGCAAACGAGATTCAAAGCAATGTTGTTCCCCAAAAATGTATATAGAGTTACATAATCTTTTCAGACATAATCATAGAGAAATGTCAACAAAAAATGACAAGGAACAAGGCGACCTAGAACTAACTAGCCCTGTTCTTGTTCTTTGTTTTTAAACATTATCATCATGGTTTTTGTAGCACATACTGAGAATATTTAAGAAAAAAAGGAATGTTGTTGGTTCCAAATAAGAGAAGGACGATTTTTTTGTCTTTAGGCTTTTCTAATGAAAGCTGAGAGAAAGAGTCACGGTGTCTATTTCTCGTGCACGAGAGGGCTGTAAATTGGGAACCACATGTTCCTTGTGATGTAATCCACTGTCTCCTCCTGTTAGATTCAAAACACAAAGATGCAATTAGATTCCAACTGCTACTAGTACTTTAGTGGTCATGTTTGATACACAGCACAATTGTTTTGATACCTTAGACATGTGACTCAGATCTCTGGGACCAACATCCCCATGTCCTTCTACAATGTCATCAGAAACTGCAGCTCTTAGAACAGCCGCCCCTACCTCAGCTGTTATGTGTCGGATGCTGCATTTTAGTTCAAAACCAATTCACTTAATACAACCGTTTAAGATATAAATAACGGATAAGAATGAGAAGGAATCAGAGGAAATTAATACTTGTTGATTGAAGGGTAAAGGATGCCCTTTTGGACTTCTTCGTCAGTCATGTAGGACGCAAGGCTGCATTATATTTCGAAAAGATATTATCGTCAGCCTTACTATATCATAAGCTCCTATTTTGTTATTTGTTTCTAATGGTTGGAGTTTTTTTTCTCCTAATGGTTGGAGAGATATAAGAGAACCAAATGCACTCTTCTTACCATTCAGCAGCTGCTAGCAGCATCCCATCAGTTACAAGACGTGCACCAGAGAGAAGTGTCCCTAGCCCGATCCTATAAACGGTAATAAAGCAGTTGATTTCAGCTATATCTAAATGCATTTGAAATATGATTCATTGAAGCAGTTTTCAAGAAGGAAAACGAACCCGGGGAATAGGTACATGTTGTTGGCCTGATTCACATGCCCAACATTACCATTCTCTGCAAGTTTAAAGAATACAAAATGAACATCTTTTCAGATTTTGAGCAATTACAGTTACAAGAACCATAAATGAACCTCACTATAACATACCAAGTTGAACGTTTTCAAATGGGCTTCCGCTTCCAAAGACTATGTTTTCTCCAGCGTGCTTAAATGCATCAGCAGCAGTGCACTCGGCTGTCACACACAAAAAAAGAGAAGTCTTCAGTACAGAGATCTTTCAAGGAAATGTTACATTATTTTGGAAAGGACAAAAACACAAACCATTCAAGGTGGGATTCGACATAGCAAAAATGGCGGGCTTGCATGAATCAGATTCTCGCATTGCCTTGAGAACCTTTGCATAATTGAAACCAGTTAACCATATAAGTCAGTAAAACTATTAATTAATAAAACTATATGTTTATTAAATGAGGTTCACCTACTTCTTCATTGAAGATGCCACCAACTCCAGATAAACCAAGAAGAACATGTGGCCTCACTGTCTTCACCTGAACAAATTTGTAAACAAGGAAAACATAGCAATATTATAATGTCTCAACTTCTAAGGACAGCTGTAGAGAAAGAAGATGAAGCCAAATAATTGAGCAAGTCAAGAATACAATAAGTCTTAAGCTTTACCACTTCAACGATACTTGCTCCCTCACGTATCTCAGCTGGATTTTTGGCAAAAGGTACAGCTGCTGGGTCAAGTTTTGACCTCTCCGTGGTGACAAGACCCTAAAGCACAAACAGTCGTTTTCATTACATTATTCCAGATCTTATGAGACAATCCTATGAAGAAAACAATAAACTGACCGAGACAAAAAAAGGTAAATGTTAACTTTTAAAAAAATGTTTTTGACTTCTTCTATGTAAGCTCTTAGAGATAGCTTAAACAACATCCAAAAGCCAGTAATATGACAGTTTCAAAGTCAACTCGAATTGTAGAACTACACAGGCTAAATCATTTATCATCAAGCAATACAAAACCATTCAGATGACGTCAAGTAAGAGATCACAGAGACTTACATCTTTATCTATTAGGTAAAAGTTTTTCGTTGCTTCAGCGAAGCTGATGCCTGCTGATGTTCTGCGTTTTACCACAGGCCAATTAACCTAAGTGCACGCTACCACAATCGAATGGTATATCGATGCAGCACTTTAGGATCGAATCCACAGAGAACTAGTGATCTATAACACTAAGAATACACAAAATTTCCTAATATAAGCAAACAAGGGAAGATTGATGATTTGTAACAAACTAAACTCCTAGAATTATGAACAATGTGATCTCAAATTCAAACAAGAAACAAGTGCAAGAATCAAACTTTAAATCAATAGCTAAGGATAGATCCATGGGCAAGATCATCGATATCGGGTGATCAAGATTCAATCTAGGATGCTCAAACAAAACAATCAACAAGTCTATAGGTCTAAATCTCGTTCAAATAGACTAATCCACTCCCGTGACAATAGCCCCTATGCTAATCATGAATTAGACATCAACTCCCGTTGGCCTTACCCAATCAAGCATGCATAAAACACAAGTCTACTAACCACTAAACATCTTGACAACAACTCCCGTTGGCCAAGCATGTATAGGACAATACTAGGTTGTTCAAGCATTTCATCGAACACCTTCCGGGCGTGAAACTACTTATGATCTAGATTAGATTTCCCAACCTTAACCTAGCATTAAAATCACCTAATAAGCCATAGAACAAAGTTAATCAAGCAAGAATCATCCTAAACATTCACCTAATCACCCTAATCTACTTAACCCATGAATCTAAGAATGTTTACTCAATAAACTCCATGATAAACCTTAAATCTATGTGAGATTCAAGGTTAATCATGTAAGAGAAACAAGATAAGATGAAGAACTTCCTTAAATGATTCAAAAGATTCAAGCTTTTACAATGAAACAAAGTCTTTAGAGAGAAAATGAGATCCCCTAGGGTTTTTGGGGGCTAAAACTATATGTAAGAGGGTAAAAACTCGAGCTGGTTTGATCCCATAAACCAAGTCAAACCGGAATAAACCGGTCAATAGTGACTTTTCTTCTGTGTAGCGGCCACTGCATCCCGCTACACCATCCAGATATGGAGCAGGGATTGGAGGTACATTATTTGCAAAACAGGTCCTTCAGCTTCTGGACAATTACGAATTGACCCCAAGACTATTGAATGTGCAGAAACGTCCTCGCGTAATCAGCCCAAAAGTTCTAATCGTGCAATTTAGCCCATGCGATATTCTGGATTTGCAACCTTAGTCCCTGACCTCTTGTTAACATCACATTTTAACCCCAAACTTCCATAATGTACAATTTAACCCTTGATTTTCGCCTTAAACTTCCAATTGTTCAATCTAAACCCTGTCAAATGCAATTATGCATGCAAATGCAATATAAAGACCTAAATGCAACCTAAAATGATAATAATGAACTAAAATATGAATCTAAAACTTAACAAAATCAAGAGATATCAACTCCCCCAAACTTGCTCTTTACTTGTCCACAAGTAAACATTCAAGAACAAGATGAGGAAATACTTTAAAATGAAAACTTAAACCTTAGAGTACCAACAAAAGCATTCGACTCAATATCCATCAAAGTAGTTTTAAAGTGCACCAATGATCTCTACTTTAAAAGAGTTAGCCATACTCATTACTCATGCAATGCCTTAGAGCTAAACTTTCAATGTAATAGCAAGAAACCAATGTAACTCAACTCTTTAACATTCATTAAGTGTTTAGTGAACTCTCTCAATCAACTTAAATCACAAACTAAAGGGCCAGGTGCTAAAGAGGCTAAGATGACATATAAAGTGGAGTTTGCTCAATTTCCTTAGGGTTTTTCACTCATGAAAAAGGGATGCATAAGCTATTGCAAAAGTAAGAAGAAGAAGAACAATTCATGCATACAAGTATTCACTTCCATGTTCTACCCTTCCCTAGTTATGTATCTACAATCCCAAACCAAAAATATCAAACCCAAAACACTTCTCTCACCCCCAAATTCACTCTTTTTCACCATTTTACTACTTAGGAAGCTCTCTTTTCTTTTCATCCTCTCAATTCTTTTATTTTCTTTTCTAGAGGATGTCATTTTTTATCTCATGCTTCCTAAGTTTCTCTTTTATTTTACCCCTTTTTTTTTATTGGTTTTCTTTTCACTCTTTCATTGCTTTCACTCTCTTCTTTTCTTTCCTCTCATCACATAATCTCACTCCAAAACAATCACATTAAACCCCCCATCCTAACCAATAAAGTTAATTGGCATACGGAGGCTACTACTTGTCGTTCCTCTGTCATCCAAAATTTTGCACTAGAATACATCATCAACAAGAGGCCTCACTCATCAAACAATCAAGGGGCAAAGAAAAAGGGTTAGGATTCAAGGTGAGGTACCATTTAGTGATGCAAATGGCCATTCAAGCTTGTAAGAAGGTCTAAAAGTGGATAAGCAAACTTGAATGTTCTATTGTTACCAAGAGTGAGCAATTCAAGCTTCAAGAGAGAGTAATTAGATGTTCATTTAAGTTCAAGTTCATAGAGTTGAGCTACAAGGAAGACATGCATCTACAAATGAGTTCAACTTTCAAGCGATGAGATCCAAGCATGGTTCTTCCTTAACTTCATGTCCATATAAATGCAATAAACAACTCCAAAGATGGACATTCAATCAAACTCTTAAGTTGTTACTTACCAATAAAAGTTCATTAAGACTCTCAATGCATATGCAATGCAACCTAAATGCTTCTAGACTCAATCCTAAAGGTGATGCAACTAGATGCTTGTTTTTGTTGTTTTCGAAAATTTTCAAATTTTTAGGTTTTTCTATGCAAATAAGTATGTACAATGCAATGCATGAGATGGATGACAAGTAAACAAAACAAAAAGAAAGTGAGATAGTAGACTCTCCCCCAAACTTACTTCACACAGTCTCTTGTGTGAAAATAAATTTGAAAGAGAGGTGAAAAGAAAAATAAAACATGATGAACTAAGTATTGACAAGGGTAGAATGCACTTACTTGAAGTTGGCTTTGATGAAAGGAGGAAATGAGGAGGGAGAGAGTTTGCTGTGACCTTGGCCATTTGATATGCCCTCTTGAAAAGATTTAGAGCTCCCCCAAACTTGTCCCTAAGCTTATTCAAACAAATTAAAACAAGATAAAATAAAAATAAAAATAGAAATATATACAAAGGATAGACATGGGAATGCCTCCCAAGCGCGCTTGTTTTAAGTCTCTAGCTTGACTTTGTGTGCTTGCTAGTCATAGGAATCAAAAGGTTGAGCCAATGCACCTTTGGTCCTTCTCCTGCAAACACAAGGAACAAAATGTGCAAATGAGCACACTACTGTCCATAGGAAATAGACAGATTTTTCATCAAGGAGCATCACTAAAGATATAGCATGGATTAACACATGCTCCTTGAGGTTCAGATGATCATGAGAATCAAATGCATTTGATGGAAACACAAAGTCGACTACAGGTTCAAACGAGGTTTTCACAAAGTAATCTACTTCATCACCATCAATCAAATAAAGCACAATGTTCTTATTCTCATGATCGATGTCGATCTCAGGGTTTTCTATTATTTTATTTATATCAGTTTCACACCCTAGATCAGCTAATTCAAGAAGAGGTCTAGATTCATCAAGCATCAAAAAGTTAGTTTCGAGATCAATTGAAGCACAAAGATAGTTCTTGTCAAAACAAACTTCAAAATAATCTCTAACAATCTTTTCTACTCTCAAATCATCTAGTTTTCTAGTTTCACATATCAGATCAAGACATTCATTGATGAGAGCATGAGAATTCAGATCAGAGGCTATATCTTCAACACAAGGCAAGCAATTATCCTCAAAATAATGAAGTTCAGAAGTAGAATCGCATATACCTTCTAGTTGGGTTGGTGGAACCCAATAAAATACCTCTTTGAGCTGATGAGCATCTCTTACCTCAAAACTCGTGAGCTCTCTTCCTTCTAGCATTGCCCGATGTTGCATAAGGTTTATCCTAAGCAACACTGCCATGTCACTCCTTGTCGACGTTGGACTCTCTTTACAAAGCTCATCTACCTTCACACTTTGTTCTGGTGTGAGTATACTTTCATCAAAGGGTGGCTCCACATAAGGCTCATCATCTTCAATGTCATCCTCAAATGTGTCTTCCTCTTCTTGTGGCTTCTCAAAGTAGCTTGAAGCCATTACTACAAGAAAAACAAAAACTAGACTAAAAGGTTAGTAACTATACAAAAAAAATCAAAACAAAACATAAGAAAATAAAGCTTAGTCTCAAGAAAATTTGAAATCCTAATGATAAATCTACTTAGTTCCCCGGCAACGGCGCCAAATTGATGTTCTGCGTTTTACCACAGGCCAATTAACCTAAGTGCACGCTACCACAATCGAATGGTATATCGATGCAGCACTTTAGGATCGAATCCACAGAGAACTAGTGATCTATAACACTAAGAATACACAAAATTTCCTAATATAAGCAAACAAGGGAAGATTGATGATTTGTAACAAACTAAACTCCTAGAATTATGAACAATGTGATCTCAAATTCAAACAAGAAACAAGTGCAAGAATCAAACTTTAAATCAATAGCTAAGGATAGATCCATGGGCAAGATCATCGATATCGGGTGATCAAGATTCAATCTAGGATGCTCAAACAAAACAATCAACAAGTCTATAGGTCTAAATCTCGTTCAAATAGACTAATCCACTCCCGTGACAATAGCCCCTATGCTAATCATGAATTAGACATCAACTCCCGTTGGCCTTACCCAATCAAGCATGCATAAAACACAAGTCTACTAACCACTAAACATCTTGACAACAACTCCCGTTGGCCAAGCATGTATAGGACAATACTAGGTTGTTCAAGCATTTCATCGAACACCTTCCGGGCGTGAAACTACTTATGATCTAGATTAGATTTCCCAACCTTAACCTAGCATTAAAATCACCTAATAAGCCATAGAACAAAGTTAATCAAGCAAGAATCATCCTAAACATTCACCTAATCACCCTAATCTACTTAACCCATGAATCTAAGAATGTTTACTCAATAAACTCCATGATAAACCTTAAATCTATGTGAGATTCAAGGTTAATCATGTAAGAGAAACAAGATAAGATGAAGAACTTCCTTAAATGATTCAAAAGATTCAAGCTTTTACAATGAAACAAAGTCTTTAGAGAGAAAATGAGATCCCCTAGGGTTTTTGGGGGCTAAAACTATATGTAAGAGGGTAAAAACTCGAGCTGGTTTGATCCCATAAACCAAGTCAAACCGGAATAAACCGGTCAATAGTGACTTTTCTTCTGTGTAGCGGCCACTGCATCCCGCTACACCATCCAGATATGGAGCAGGGATTGGAGGTACATTATTTGCAAAACAGGTCCTTCAGCTTCTGGACAATTACGAATTGACCCCAAGACTATTGAATGTGCAGAAACGTCCTCGCGTAATCAGCCCAAAAGTTCTAATCGTGCAATTTAGCCCATGCGATATTCTGGATTTGCAACCTTAGTCCCTGACCTCTTGTTAACATCACATTTTAACCCCAAACTTCCATAATGTACAATTTAACCCTTGATTTTCGCCTTAAACTTCCAATTGTTCAATCTAAACCCTGTCAAATGCAATTATGCATGCAAATGCAATATAAAGACCTAAATGCAACCTAAAATGATAATAATGAACTAAAATATGAATCTAAAACTTAACAAAATCAAGAGATATCACCTGCCATTCTCGCAACCGCCTGTACTGCCGTCTTAGTTACACCGAGCCCGGCACTGAAAGGAACAGAAGACATATACCGCCTGTACTGCCGTCTTAGTTACACCGAGCCCGGCACTGAAAGGAACAGAAGACATATACAATACGAAGATAAGATGAAAGTTACTGCAGAAATAATAATACATTGGTAAGTGGATAACCAAATACCTTCCAGCTCCCACCACAACAATCTTTTGGTTCACAAAGTCAGACAAAGGCCGACCTTGGGCTCTTACAGTTCCCAATAGTCCAGCGAGAGCAACACCAGCAGTTCCCTGAAAAATCATACGCCAACCTTGTTATTGAGAAAATACATAAGAGAGTAAAAGCAGCTGAAATGCAATGACGAGAACATACCTGGACATCATCATTGAACATGCAAAACTTCTTCCGATATCTATCCAAAGTTTCAAAAGCCCATTTCGCTTGGAAATCTTCGAACTATTATGATGGAAACAACCATTTAGTCATCCTCACCACCACAAGGTAAATCCAAGGTAGAAACTAAGATATATATGTTTACCTGTACGACGGCCTTAGGCCAACGTGTAAATACAGCTTCCATAAATTCATCAACAATCTCAAGGTATTCCTCTCCTTCCAATCTAGGTCGTCTGAGTCCTAAATCTGTAAAACCGAGAAGATACATGAATGAAGTATCAAAGGAAACACATCCAAAGAAGTGCATCATATAGACTTATAAAAGTAGCTTACAGAGAGGATTCTGTAGGAGCTTTTGATTATTCGTGCCCACATCCAACATAACTGGCAAAACCTGAAGATGAACAAGCGTATAATTTTCGAATGAGGACATGAAACCACTGTTTTGTACACAAAAAAAAACACACAAACAGATCCTGTCAGAGATGGAACATACTCTCTGTGGATTGATTCCAGCTGCAGCCACATACATGTCAAGCTTTCCAATAGGAATCCCAATACCCTGGACTCCAAGGTCTCCTAAGCCAAGGATACGGCTACCATCTGTGATGACAATCATATCAACCTGATGAGCAGGCCAGTTATAGATCATAGACATCATCTCTCCTTTGTCTTTGGCACTGAAGTACATTCCTCGGGGTCTTCTATACAAACCCGAATAGTTCTGACAAACCAGTCCAACCGTGGGTGTGTATATGATTGGTGCAAAATCTTTGATGTTATCAATAAGAACCTGCAGAGAACAAGAGTCTCAGGGAAGTGTTGTCACGATGTTAGGATAATAAAAAAAAAGGGAAACTTTGAACTCACCCGGTAGTACAAAGTCTCGTTACGGTCATGCAACCTATTGAGAATCCTCCACTTTGCTAATGACACGACGTTGTCTGGCTGACCTTGTGTGTTCCTCTCTAGCGATCGAAAGGACTCAACTGCCAAGTTTATTCATTTAAAGAAGTCTCAGAAACTCGGAAAATGCATAATCATGGATCCAAAAGTCTCAATCACACTTACTGAAACGGTCATATTGCTGTTCAAAGGAGATAACACGAGGAGGAAGCAAGCCTCGTAGCCCCAATCTATCTCTCTCAGTCAAAGGAAAACCTGTGTCCTGCAAAATTTGAAAGACAATCTCTAATCAAAAAAGCACCAAACAGAGGATAAACAGTCTAGTCGCTGACAGAGATTACAAAGTGTTATAAAACTCACTTCCCTAAAGGTTCAACAATCAGGTAATCAAACAGATCAGAAAGAAACCTTGTTGAACCATGGATCGTGAAGGATATCAGCACCACGCTTGTGCACGATGCAAGGACCAGGAATCGCCGTAGACAGGCACCGCCGAGATCCGTGTGTTCTTTTCGCCGCCGCTGACGCAGCTGCCGCCTTGGAGAAGCCAGCAATGTTCCTCCACATCATCTCACTCTCGAGATCCGACCAACTCAAAACCACGCAGGTACCGAATTTGCAAACCGGAGTTCAATGATATGATAAGTTAAACCGTAAAATTAGTCAAAACTTGTAGTATAGACAAAGCTGTAGCTTTGATCTCTTGTTCTTCCTCTTTCAGTGAGGAATGAATATTAAAGAGGAAGCTGTCTGAGGAAGAGGGAAGATGTCTGAGACCTGCCGAGAGGATTAGTAAGAGCGAAAAGGGTCAAGCCATTTAATAACGCATTTATTTCTTTTGTTTACTTTTTTGTCCCTATTTTTTATTTCTCTAAAGGAACATTAAAAAAGAAATTAGTATAAAGTCAAAAAAGGCAAGAAAGGGAAATTAATTTTAAAGTTGCCCGAAGGAAGATTGGGCAAGAAGGGTATAAACGGAAACACGGTTCTGCATTATTTTAGAGAAGTGAAAGGACATTGACTAACTCCACCGTTAGATTATTAACACGTGTTTCTGTGTTGTCCTATTTCCATTTTTACCCATGCGTGTAACTCTGGTAACAAAATATTACGTCTTCTTAAATAAAAAATTAAATATCGACGAAGAAAAGAAAAGGAAAGAATAATTCAAGCATTTTAAGAGAAAAGAAAACCATTCATTTAAAATTTGATTCAATGTGGCGACTTGGGACCGTCAGCTTTTAACTCAAACCACAGCTTCTCTACTTTCTTTTTCTACCGTTCCAGACTTTGAATGGAATAACTCCTACATTATTTTGGTGCATCTACAAAAATAACTTACAGGTTATTCCCTCGACAACTTCCCAAATGCATCACACGTTCACCAACCAAAACACACGAGTTTTCAAGATTTTAAAATTAGTGTAAAGTAGCAGGAAAAACATGTGCAGCCTCCGTCTGATATACTATTTTAAATATCTAAAGAAAATATATTATTGTTTTATACTCTATTTGTTTCGTTTAGGTATCACTTTATTTTTGTACATACCAATTAAAAAAATAATCAAGTTCATATAGTTTTAATATAAAAACATAATTACTTATAGATTTAACCATATTTCATTCAACAAAAAAAAAAATTATAATATAAAATTAATAAATTTTACATCGAAAATAAAATAACAAATTTTTTTTTACAACTTCTGTTTCCAATAAAAGTTATATTGTATCAGTGTAATGTTTTATGGCCTAAAAGCACTTTGCCACATAACATAAGAATAAAGAACATCCACAGAACTTCAACAAGCAAATTCTAGCTATTCGGCATTTTTGGCATAATCATTAACTGAGTCACGTAACATTTTAAAGTGAAGATTCTTAAAGCATTATTCCAAAAATCAGTTAGAATTAAAATCGGCTAATAATGTTTCAAAACCCAAATGGATTCTACCTTATTTGATACATAATAAGTGTACTGTTTTTGTATGTATCAATACAAAAACAGTACACCAGATATATATCTCTTGGTCGTTGTATCGATATATAATTATTCTCTGAATGTGACATATTGTGTGATAAACTTATTTAAATATAATTTCTTATGAACTATTAACTATATTGTATTTTTCTGCAATTATTTGAACTTGGTGGAACCAAGTTTGAAGGCTCTGTTATCTCTATAGCTAGTTTCCAATATCATCCCATGTGAGAGCAAGCCAAGCTATACGTGCAAGTACATACAAAATAACATTGATTAATTTGTTATAGGCATGGATGTGTTTGTACGTACTGATCACATATTATTCTGTTACTCCTACTTTTTCCATTTAGAAAATATGTTATTTTAGCCTGCCTAGTGAGTCGAGTTATATTATCATATAATTTATATATCCTATAAGTGGTTCATTTTTCTTAAAGTGTCTCTAAAGAAATGGATCTTTCACTGATGGTGTTCGCACAAGGCAATAAAAATAATGGAGTTGTTGAGCTACCATGCATGTCTTAAAAATAATTATAAGCCAAAAAATGTTCTTTGTATAAAAAGACAGTGTTTCGTCTTGTTTGGGGTCAAATAGACCCCATTTTCCTATATATGTGATACCAAAATGACTTGCGTGGAAGATTAATAGTCCTCTCCATATATATACTAAATTATCAATCAATTATATATTGATTATCATAATGTTGAAAAATATATGAGAAAAATACCAATTGAATAAAAAATATTGAACTATATCATATTCGATAGTTGTGACTTGTGAATTACTAGATAAAAATCCGAACGATATCATAATTTCTTATTTAGTCTATATATTACTGAACTAGGTGTCAAAATATATTAATTCACTCTAGTTATGATACACAATCTCTTACTACTAACAACCCTAGCTTAAACGTAGTTTAGATGTCAACAACAACAAACTACAAAAGTGGATTGATTCTCTAAAATATATTACGATTTAAGGTGTCAACTAGCTATAAATTAAAGATTAATGGGGTGTAAAAACCTCCTGTTATAAGAAAAGTAAGAGCTGCTACAAAGTAAAGATTGTTGTGGAAGGATGTGATTCTTATTCATATCTCATGTGTATATATACATATTACATAGACCGTCATAAGGAATAGATAAATACTATCCTATGATGATAAGGATAACTATGAAATAGAGATAATGTAGTCAACCTATAGATTATTCCTAACACTCCCTCTGGTTGATACATCTGATTCAGAGATTATTACATGCTTTGGATGTTGTATCATTAAACCTCTCCTGGTAAACCCAAAACCCAATGTGGTAAAAAGGGAAGCCAGGACAGGAAAAAGAGTACAACACATGTAACTCCTCCTGATGAATGCACCACTATAGGTGAAGCATTCTTTCTGGTGTCTGAGCTTCCGAAACGTCGAGGTTGCCTATGACTTGGTGAAGATGATCAATTGGATTCTCCCTTGAATGATCTTGTAACTCTTGGACGTCTTTATGTCTTCTGGAAATCCATTAAGATGTGGTCATGATGTACATCTTTGCTTCTGATCATTCTGTGTCTTGGTTGGACGGATGGCACTCAACCGGTGCTCAGATGGACTTTTAATCTGCGATTAAATCTTACTCGCAGGTCCTTTCATGTCCCACGGATCTTCTAGTCTTATGGCTTAGCCATTACGTGGACATTTTAATATATATTGAGTCATTGACACATATGAACCACTTTGTTTCATATCTTTTGTCCATTCAGACATATATCATTTCGTATGTACCAATGGCTTTATCCATTGTAGCCAATCTTTCATCACAAGGAATCCATACATCTTTTGTATGATTGATTAATCTGAGTCGTTCTTATAGAACTTTTCTACTAAGCTTTACTTAGTATATGCAGCTGCATTGTTTCATTTTAGAGAATTTCTTTCTCATCTCTCTTATCTTCCTTGGTACCTTTAATCTTTGTTTATCCAGTGAACCATATGCTACTTTTACATACTTTAATCCATGACCAGACTTTGTCAATTTAGTAGCATCCACCACATTTCTTTATAAACTTTTCTTAATCTCAGTTAGTATCCTTGTGTCATCAAGCCATGCTTGAATGTTCTTTTATCTCACGATTTTCTCACAAGATCTTTTATTCATCACTGGTTTATCTGATGGCGTTTCTATGGCCAATACGCCCATCACTCTTTATTTATATTCTAAACCCCACGGTTTCTTTTATCTTTATGAGTACTCTTACGTGGGTTCATGATCCTCGCTTATTTTTATGATCAAGTGCTACCTTTCTTGCGCATTCTTACATTATTGGTATCGATACCCTTTTATGCGTTCCAATGTATTCCAGACATGATCCAATTGGTTTTAGATCTTGTTATCTAAGACCTTCAATACCTAGCAGCTTGGCGTCCCAAGCTACATGGTCTGGTACCTTAGATGTTTCAGTCGGCCGACCTTATTTCTATGTCTGGTCTGATTTCCCTATTAACCTCGGATTTCATATTTTATGCACCTTTTCTCTTTTCCGAGGTTTCATTTCTTTTGGAACATATTGATCTATCTCTAATAGACTCTGTAGCAACTTGTTTGTGTCTCTTCTAGGACATCAAATTCATTTGGTGCTAAGCTGGTATGACTTCTTTTTCTTTTCCTTTACCGGGTCTATGTGTCTGGCATCTAATTTAGCTAGCTTTGCATAATCTTTTCTTTCTTTAGACGTCTTAAATCTTATTCTCTGGTCCGAGGATCTTGCCAAGACAATGATGGTCAATACCATTCTATTTTTCTTATCATACCCAGCTTATATCTTTCTCCTTTTGATGTTGGATAGTAGGATTTATAATTATTCAATCCGTGTACCTGGCCACAATCTGATCACCCATATTTGGCTCAAGGTTTCTTTAAAACTCGTGGGAGAATGACATACTTATCCAACATATATTCCCAATCCTCTTCAGATGTTCCATCTTAGACGGCACGTATGTCTGTGGTGGTTTGTTTAATAAAAAAATCTCAAGATGGTATATGTCTGGCTTTATGACCCGTATTCATTCTGAGATGGGAATATATATGCTCACTTATATGGCCTGATGCATATTTGCCTATTACATGTAAATTCATAATGTCCCTAAGCATTAGGCTGGACGTGGATGATGTACCACCAAGAGATCTTGAATCTCTAAGCCGTTTATAGCATGGTCATATACCATGGTTCACAAATTTGTTGTATGGACATGGACCATGGGATTTTGTCCTCACTCCCCCTCATGAACATACACATTTTTCGTGATGCTTAGGACAATAAAGCCTAAGGAGTTTCCCTTGTGTACATGTTACACAACGTGAGATCTTATGGGATAACTCTGGTGCCTTTGCAATAGCAATCATGTTTAGACTTGGATGGTTAATCCAGTCATGCCAAAAAGTGTAATTTTCGTGGATATACCTATTTTGGTATCCATAGCTCTTTTTGCCTCTTAACATGCTGATACTTAACATAGTTTAGATCATAAGTATAGTCTTGGACGGTTATTATTTTAAATATATCGAAGGAATCCTCTTTTTTCCTTTCTTACCCATTATTTCTCATTTGGGAAACCATTTATACTCGATCAATGGGTCTCATGGGTGTATCTAGATCTTTTGGATCTTTCTAGCTCTTTAGGCATTGCCTTGGCCATAGTTCTTTTAACTAGGCAACTATACTTTTTAATCTTTGTACTCATCTCTATAAAGTATGAATCATATTTTCTATAATATAAGCTTTATGATTTTTATTTTCGTTTTTTTTTTAAAATAATTTTCGATTTTTTTTTTCGAAATTTTCCATAAATAGGTGCTTTGTATTATAATAATAGTAATGATAATAAATAAATAAAACTTATTCATTTCTTAATATAAAGTTTAAAACAAAGCACCGCAGGAATAAAAGAAAAAACAAAACATAAGGCTTAAAAAAAAACAGAATGTCTAAAGGCTTAACAATAGTCGGCCAGTCCATAATAACACTTTGGACATGGCTTACATTGATTCTCTATTCAATATATAGACCTAACTCATCATCTATATGAGTCCACCCGATTTTTCTTTTCTTAGCTTCTTCAGCATTTCCATATATCATCTCGCATGCTAGATCCTTGGAATGTATCATGATTCTGTCAAGTTTATTGAGGTTGTCTTTCCTTTTCTGCTTCTTTTGCTCATCGGCCAGAAGGTATGAGAGAAGGTCATAATAGGTTGTGAAACCTTTAGCCTTATGTGATAACAACACTTCCTTTGAATGGAATGTGTCACGAGTTTTGTTTAACAAATCATCGTGTTATCACTTCACCACATAGTCGAAGACTATATGTAATTCTCATAAGATCAGAATGGTAATCATCCACGGATTCATAATCCTGGATCCTCAGAGCCTTCCATTCTTTCATGGACTCATCTAGTAATGGCTCGTAGAACATGGTGTTCAATCTTGACCAAAGATCATAAGGATCACTGATGTAGCTACACTCATCTTTTAGATCCTCCACGAGATGCTTTCTCATAATCATAATGGCTCTATTCCTTTCACACGAAAGTGTGTCATTTCCGTATTTGATACACTTCCTGAGTCCTTTAGATTTCAAATCGGCTGAAGTGTTCATCGTCCAATCAAGGTAATTGTCTCCATTGAGATCAAGGGCGTTATAATCCGAGTGGTGGAGTCTCGACATCTGAATTTATTAATAGATTCATACTTTTAGATATATATAATAATTTTATTCTTTTTATTTATATATACTTTATATAGAGTGTATATATTTTTTCTTTATTATATATATTTGTAATAATAATTTGTATATATATATATATTTTTTTTTTAATTAGAGACAAACAAGTAAATCACGTAAACAGCATATATGTTGTTTTCGTGTCCTGCAAGGCACGTTGGACATGGCTTAACAATAGCTTTTGAAATTTGCAGGCAAAGGTGAGCAAGACAATCATTGTTATGGATCAAGCGACATCATACTTGAGGTTTCAAGGCCCCGGTTTCAAAGAAGATTTCAAGGTCTCGTATGAGTTCATTCAACAACATTCCGAGCAAAACCGAGCAATCAATATCATGTCTTAAGCACCGAATTCTAGCTTAAATTATAAGGGTTCCATGTTAACATACTAGTATACAAGAAACACAATACACTTAAGGGTTTCAAGGCCTCGATCATAAACTTTTATCAATACATGAGAACACATTACAGGCAACATACAAGAAAGATTTCAAGATCTTCCGGTTATGACATCAATCGATAAGCAAGCAACGATAAGAGATTTCAAGGTCTCTTGTGGATTCGTTTAGCAATCAAGTTCACGTTTTTAAGTCTCAAGCTATCAAGTTTGCAGGTCTAATGTCAATCCGGTTTTAAGCAACAATAGATTCATGAAGATGAGGTAGTCAATCAAAACTGTTCCATGGTGATCAAGTTCTTTA
Organism: Moricandia arvensis; assembly: GCA_905132765.1. NCBI lineage: Eukaryota > Viridiplantae > Streptophyta > Magnoliopsida > Brassicales > Brassicaceae > Moricandia > Moricandia arvensis. The sequence continues at coordinate 68,669 of CAJHQP010000319.1, read as the reverse complement.
AAACATCACAAACATGATGATCAAGTTATGGGTTGCAGAGATAGGTAGTGATCAAGCGGATGAACAATCAAAATCATGAAATGAACAAGCTAACAGTGATTATCAAAACAAATTTATCAAAACAAGTTGATTATCAAAAACAAGTTCACCGGTTCAAGTGATTATCAAAACAAAAACTTCGATTATCAGGATGGCTTCAATAAGCTTACGGTTTCAAAAGAAAAACAGAGAAATCGAACAAAACTATGATCGGTTCAAGTTCATGACAATACAAGTTCTCGGTTTCATGTGAAATAAACGACAATGCGAGATGAGATGCGATTTAAGCCATATAATCGAGAGTTTTCAAGGCTCTGTTTTTCAGTTTTAAAAAAGAGTAACGCATGATGAAGTAAACAAAATAGAGCACATAGCAAGAAGAGTTTATAACAAGACAAGGCTTTTCGGTTCGGTTCTAAGGTCTCGGTATATCAAGTTACAAGCTTTAGTTCAAGATCAAGCCGGTTTTTAAGACAATGTCGAGATGAGTTCATGGTGATACGAGCAAACAATGTCAAGTTTATATGTTTCACAGTTTACGGGTTGATGTATGCGTTTTAAGATTCAACAAGTACCAGCCTTACGGGTTCAAGACGATCAAGTTTAGATACAAGCTCAGATACAAGATCACGGTTGTAAATTAAAACTTAGCACACAAGCAAGTGATTATCATGTTACAAGTAGTTTCTATGTCATGTGAACAAGCGATCTCTTATTAATATGAATACATGTGCCGGAACTTCAAAACAATTATAACAAGTACAGTTCAAGCGATTGTAATGAATAATAACAAGTGATCAAGTTCGAGTTCTAACAAAAAGGTAGGCTAACATGAGTCATACGATCTATATGAAAAACAATGATCAAGTTCTCATGTTTACAAGCTAAGCTGTTTATGCGGTTCAAGTGATCATCAAAAAACAAGCTGATTTAAAAAAATAAGCTTATGATTCAAGCGAAGCTGTTTATGCGGTTTATAAAAACGGATCCAAGCAAGCATCATATAGTCTCGGGTTTAAAGTTTAATTCGTTTAGTCAAGCAAACAATTGTGGAGTTCGAGTTCTAATAAAACATGAATCATACGCAAGTCATGAAGTTATCAAGTGAACAAACAAGCCAAGTGATTTGATACTAGTTCTCAAACAATACAATCTCATGAAAAGAAATAAACTATCAAGTTCTAAAACAAAGCGAGTTCATGTTCTTAACGATCAAGTCGAGCTCTCGGTTTTAAGTAAAACGATTCATGTAGTTTTCAAGATGAGTTCTATACGGTTTGTTTTGAATTCAAACACTCGGATTAACCAAAAGAAATATGATCATAACAAGCAAAGCAATCTTCAATCTCTCAGTATAAAGCGAAGCAAACAATCATACGATCTCAAACTTTAAACAACTAAGCTTAAAAACAATCTATCAATCTCTCGGTTATATCATTACGGATTAGGTAAGCAAAGTGGTACACGTATGATTCGATGCAAGTTCATTAGCAAAGTGATCAAGTAAACAAAACGGATCAAATAAAACGAGCTTTATAGTTCTCGGATTTTCTTTATAGTTCTCGGGTTTATGGTGAGTTCAAGCTCACGGGTTTCAAACGATTGGTACCATGCGGCTTGCATGAGTACCTAGTTTAAGGTCTTAATGTTTTAGATCTAGTTTTAGGTTTAGATCTTTACCTTAGGTTTTATTTGTGGGTTGAACGGACCACCGAGAGACGGAGAGAAGACCGCGAACAGAAACACCAGTCCGTCTAGGAGAGATAGAGAGCTTTTCCGGCGTGTAGGAGAGAGAAGTAGTTCGCCGGCAGTGAGAGAGAGAGAGTCGGAGCTAGGGTTTATTTTAGCTAGGGTTTCAGGGAAAGCGGTCGTGCTGATAACGTGTTGTGGAAGGATGTGATTCTTATTCATATCTCATGTGTATATATACATATTACATAGACCGTCATAAGGAATAGATAAACACTATCCTATGATGATAAGAATAACTATGAAATAGAGATAATGATGTAGTCAACCTATAGATTATTCCTAACAAAAATAACTTAGTTGTTTATTTCTCATAGTCATAGATGATTGAAAATAAACTTAGTTTTTTTTTTGAAACATGAAAATAAACGTAGTTATAGACCTTTTTTTGAACAGCGTAGTTAGGGCACCTCCATCGCTAAAAAAACTGGGCGTGATACCAATGTTGTTTTTTAATATTTTAATATATTTTTTTCCATCAGAATTTTTATAAAAAAAAACTGACCAATCGCGGACCGCCATGTGTCAATGGGGTCTGCGATTTTCTTAAGAATCGCCCCTTATTTACATGTTTTTAGAGCTGGCTTCATGAGAAAATGGTGGACCCTACCATTATATAATTATATTTTTTTTGCTAAGAGTTCTTTATGAACCCAGCAATGGACTTGGTCTTATAGACTAAACATATATGAAGAAACAAATAAAATATTGACAAGTTCCATACGTTTCTTTTTCCCCATGTGTGAAGATTGTGCTTTTTCTCTCGACTAAGGTGTTGGACGTTCTGATAACCATTCGAATTCAGATCAGATATTTCAGATTTTTAGTTATTTCAATATAGAGTTTAGTATACGAGTATTTTTATACTTTGGGTCGGGTTGAGTATTTATAGTTTGGATTCTATTATTTTGTATTGGGTTCGAATATTTAACTTTTCAAAAAATCAAATTATTCATTGTTTTCAAAATTCTTATTTGAAAATATATCTTTAATTTAACTAATTTTAATTTTTAATAGGAAGATTAATAAGTTTGGAGACAAAAAAAATTTAAGAATGGAAAGACATTAGTTTGATTGTTTTCTTTTTTTGAAATTTTGGATACAACTTTTATTAATATAAAAAATAAAAATTTGACATGCATTTTAAGTGAGTAGTGAATCACCTTGTATGAAGTTATATATATTATCTGATCTTAAGTTATATATAACATCAATAAAAATATATTGAAAAAATGAAAGAACTAAACTAGAAATATATAGTTAATAATATACATATTCGATTATTTTTGGATATTCATTTGGATTCGGATATTATTTATTCTAGTTCGAATATCTAATCTCTAATTTAATACCCATTCAGATTTTTGTTATTTCATTCGGATTCGAATATGAATTCAAATATTGGATAAAGTGTCCAACCTTACTATGGGCTATTATATTTTTGTTATTAACATTTGGGACCCGTAGAAATAAATAATACATATAGTACAAATATGTAATCTATGCAGTATGCAGTGATAAAAACAGAACGCAATAGTGAAATATCAATGACAATCAATCATTTTTTTACATCTGAATGCTACGCAACCCACATGATGTAATATTTGTATAGTCGTTCAAATTTTATGTCCCACGCTGTAGTTAAGATGTCTTGATCATACTTAAGATAGATTATGAACTGTTAATATCAAGTTGTTTGGTTTAGCGTACAAATTAATAATATTTATCTGCCATAAGATCGTTCCATTTTAGCTTCTCTTTGTATTTAATATATATTTCATGTAAATCATATGGTTCTCTAATGCATAGTCAGTAGTCAACCAGCCATCACACGTACCATACAATTCCAAAAACCATTATTTTTAAAAGCTAATTAACAAATCATAAGTATTCGTTAAATTTGATTCGATTCGTTATTCGTCTCGATTTGATTCGAAAATTCCGGATATCCGTAAACTTTCGAATCAAAGCAAATACTAAAAATCAATATCCGTTGAAATCGAAGCAAATCACAAATATTAAAATTTTGGGAAGCGGATATCCGATCCGATCCGGAAATATATAAATACATGTATACTTTGATTATACTTAAAATTTTAAATGTATAAAATTACTATTATAGCTTATGATTTGACTATATTCACATCATTACTTACATAAAAGTATTAGATAAAAAGAAGAGAGAAAATGTTGACTTAAAAAAAAATTATGAAAATTATAAAAAATCTTAAGTTTTGTGTTATTATAATTGTTAGCTTAAACTTACAAAATTATAAAATATGTAAGTTACTATTTTTTATTTTTTATTTTATATATAATGCAAAAAATATTTTACACAATAATTTTATATCAAATTTTTAAGATTATTTGTAACGAATGAGATATTCGTAAGTATTCGTAAATATCCGTAAATATCTATTTATTTTCTGGATATCCGTTTTTCCGGATATCCGTATTTTTTCGAAGCAAAGCAAATACTAAAATCAGATATCCGTAACATACGAAGCAAATCACAAATACCTTCGAAAACCCGGATATCCGATTAGTGCCCACCCCTAATTATTATCATCGGCCATCATGTCCCTCTTCGCACATGGAAAATAATATACTAGTACATATATATTTTTAAAGTATAGTACATTGATTAATATATGCTACTATATGTCAACCGTACGGATTGGAGTCTGATCTCTCTCTGCCTTGATCGAACCCATGAAGCGGAGCATAGCCCCCCAAACCAAATGAGCTACATGATCAGGCGTACAGATTGGAGTCTATTTATTTGCGAAGCCTTCAAATCCGAAAACACAGTTTTAATCAAGAGTCTTAAGCGACACACAAGTTGATATTTTCTACACCGTATACACTGATGAGTCGTTCTCCCGATAGTGATAATAAAAGAAGCTAGGTGGGTTAGAAAATATTTCTTCCATTTCATAAAATTAGATGTTTTACGATCTTTTATTAACAGTATGCATTTTAAATTTTTGAATTCATATAATAATACATGACCAAAACTAACTTAAACCACTAGATTGTAAGCATAATTAGTATAAACTACTATATTATATATTGAACTGTAAATATTAAGGATATATAAGAAACTGATTTAAAAAGCTTTGTCTACAGAGAGTAACATTGGAGTAAATAATAAACATTATATGGAATTGATGCTGAATGATATAAAATTAGTACAGTATGATATAAAGCATGAAATAAGTGCAGGCTATTCATCCTTCATCGAAATTGCAGAGAATATTTTTTTTTTAATTTAAAAATTGTTTATATAATTGATGATCATTATATTATTATCAGAAGAGAACAATTTACTCCGGACGATTATATCCTTCAAAAAACCATCCTTGACGGATTTCTAACAAAATCTTGTTTGATTTATTTTGATGAAAAATCTGAGAGAGATTCCAGTTTACTGTCGGAAAAATGTCAATAAATTTCCAATAATATTTGGTTATTGACAATGTATGAGAAAAAAAAATCCCTACAACCAAAAGCCAACTAGAATTTGTCAAAAAGATTCGACGAATTTCTAAAAGATATTTTTTTCGACAACAACTTTATAACAATATTTAATAATATAAAAATTAATTTCGTCGATATCTTGTCAATAATCCATCGAAAGTTTCCAGTCGTCAATTACTTTTGTTGAGAATTTTATTGAAATCAACCTCTGTTCTGGTAATGTATATATTCAAAGTAAATGATAAATCGTTTCGTAGATTATGTGAATAAGGCAGTTCAAATTGTTGTAAAAGTAGGCGCTGCAAAAGGCACAGGAATGAGTCGCAGAAGTTTTTGACTTATTAATAATGTGGGGTCCGATGTCACTATTTGCATAATATATTTCTGTATATATAAACGAACGATTTCGTTCATTTATTATACGCACCTCATAATCCCTTTCTCCCTCTTCTCTCTGTAATAGTTCATTATATAAGGGTTATCTTCTTCATACGAGTATAAAATTTCGCTTTTATTCAAATTTCGAGATAATATAAAATTATAAGTTATTTCATAACACGTTATCAGTACGATCACTCTGCAATTCGGTAAAGTTTATATGTATCATATTTACCCTGTTATAATGGCCGGTATACCGCCTTAATTACTATTTATTATTTTATAGTAATTGTTTTAATTTATATCAATTATATATATTAATGTGGGCGGTAGGTCGCTCCGTTAAGATTACTAAATATACTATCTTTTATTATCAATTTCAATTCACTATAATTAATGTTAATATATATACTGGTTGGCCGAGCCGCCGTAAATTTATTTATTGTGAATTGGTCGGCTGAGCCGCCTTATAATTTATTTATTGTGAATTGGATGGCCGAGCCACCTTATAATTTATTTGTTATTGTGAATCGGTCGGCTGAGCCGCCTTATAATTTATTTATTATGAACTCGATGGCCGAGCCACCTTATATTTTATTTATTGCATAATATTGGCTTGGCTCCGCCGCCGCATAATTTATTTATTGCATAATATTGGTCTGGTTCTGCCGCCACATTATTTGTTTAATGTTTTGACAGAAATAATTTTATCACTAAAATAAAAATTGATATTTGCATATTATGAATATTGTATAAATATTTGGTCGCTTAGATAAAATATTTTGAAATTTATTGATTCTGATTGACTGCTTATTACGATATTTTCAGATTGATTTTTGGTTCAACGATTTAAACCCAACGGTCACAAAGAAATTTTTTCAAAATTTCCCCTTTTTCCAACGGTTATGAACAGTGTTTTTTATCTATAAATACAACCAAATTTCATTCATTCAACTCATCCAAAATATTTCATCTCCTCCCAAATATTTCCAAATCGCTCTCCTCCGATTTTTCTTGCAAGAATGATGATTCGGCTATTTTTGATTTTATGTGCGATATTTATTTTTACCTCTATGTATTTGATTTATCTTGGAGGAGTTAATGCTGAAAATTTTGGCATTAATATCTATTTAAGTTTTTATGCATTATTTTTTCTTGTAATTGCTTGCATGATTAATGTTAATGGCTTTTAAATATTATGAAATTCTAATAAAAGTTATTATATTGTGTTTTAGAAATAAAAATGGCAAGAATTGAACGTCTTCAGTTTCCAGCTCTAAAAATAACCGGCGAAAACTACGTCGGATGGGTCACAAACGTGAAACCATATTTGGTGATGAAAAAGTTAACCGAAACAATTGTAATCGGTAACAAGTCGCCGCCTGATCATACGGCTGAAGCGATAATTTTCCTGAAGAAACACCTCGATGAGAATGTTACGCATGACTATGCGAACATAGAAGACCCAGCTGAGCTCTGGCAAGCCTTAAAAGAAAGGTTTGACAACCAGAAGGAAGTCAATCTCCCTCACGCTCTAGAAGAGTGGAAAAACCTGAGGTTCCAAGATTTTCAAAAGGTTGAGGAATACAATTCCGCTGTCCTGAGGATAGTTTCACTCCTGAAGTATTGTGGTAATCCTGTCTCTGAAGAAGAGATGATGAATAAGACGTATAATACCTTCCACAAACAGCTTCATTTCTTGCCCAAAATTTATAGAAAATGTGGGTACAAGAGATTTTCTGAATTGATGGTTGCGCTCATGTTGGCTGAGAAAAACAACGAGCTTCTGATTAAAAACCACAATTCTCGACCTACGGGATCCAAGGCATTTCCCGAAGTAAATGCTACGACGATGGGAAACTAAGAGAGGAGAATCCAATTCAGTCGGGGTCGCGGCCGCCGTTTCCACAACAAACATGGAAAAACTTACAATCCCAAGTGGAAAGGATCTAACAAATGGGTTAGATCAGAACAAGTTTCTAAGGGTAAAGAAACCCAAGTGGATACCACCCAGAAACATGAAACTGTATGTTACAGATGTGGATGTAAAGGGCATTGGTCCCGTACATGTCGTACTCCTCCACATTTATGTAAGTTATATGAAGCGTCCAAAAGAGGCAAAGCTAAGGAAGTGAATTTAACAGAAAATTTCGAGGGGACATCTTACCTCGAAGCTTCTGATTTCGCAAACGAGCTGGACTAGATTTCTCCAGAAGAGAACTGAAATGCTTATAATAAGACTACTTCGTAGCATTCAGTATTTCTATGTATAATTATTACTTTTTATGTTTCAGACAAATAATGATGTTTTTAGCATCACCCTACTGTATAATTATTGTGTGTTTTTCTTATATGATGGATGAATTTCATGTTTATCTTTTTATTGATGTTTGTTGCGATTACAGAAATGGATCATAATGCTAATGGAACAAAATCCAAGAAAAGGATTCGAGAAATTTGTATACCAGATAGTGGAACAACGCACACTATTCTGAGACAAAAGAGATATTTCTCTGATATAAAACCGACAAGAATTATTGTTAATACAATATCAGGTCCTGCAGACGTGATTGAAGGAACTGGTAAAGCAAACTTTACATTACCAAATGGAACAAAATTTTCCATAAACAATGCACTATATTCTCCAAGTTCTAAAAGGAATTTGTTGAGCTTTAAAGACATATATCGTCACGGATACGATACTTAGTCAACAACTGAGAATGGAAAGAAGTGCATATATGTAACTTCTGATAAATGTGGCAGAAAACATATATTAGAAAAGTTTCCAGAACTTCCTTCAGGATTGCATCACACTTATATCGATGAAATCGAATCTAATATTGTAGTGACACAAAATCCAGAAGATTTCACATTATGGCATGATCGCCTTGGTCACCCTGGCACTACAATGATGCGTAAAATCATAGAAAGCTCACATGGTCATTCACTAAAAATCCAGGAAATTTCTCAAGGAAATAAAATGACATGTGTTGCATGTTCTCTTGGAAAATTAATCATAAGGCCATCGCCGACCAAAATTGATAAAGAATCACCAAAGTTCCTTGAAAGAATTCAAGGCGATATATGTGGACCAATACATCCACCATGTGGACCATTCCACTATTTTATGGTATTAATTGACGCATCCAGCAGATGGTCACACGTTTGTCTATTGTCATCTCGAAATGTGGCATTTGCGAGATTTCTAACTCAGATAATCAAACTGCGAGCACAGTTCCCTGATTATACTATTAAAAGAGTTAGATTAGACAACGCTGCTGAATTCACATCCCAAGCATTCAATGATTATTGTATGGTAACGGGAATTGAAGTTGAACATTCTGTGGCTCATGTTCACACGCAAAATGGTTTGGCTGAATCTTTAATTAAGCGTCTGCAATGGATTGCACGACCACTGATCATGAGATCAAAACTCCCAACCTCTGTGTGGGGACATGCCATTTTGCATGCAGAAGCACTTATTCGGATTAGACCAAGTGCATACCATAAGTATTCTCCATTACAATTAGCGTTTGGTCGAGAACCAAACATTCCTCATTTAAGAATCTTTGGTTGTGCGGTATATGTGCCTGTAGCACCACCACAACGCACAAAAATGGGACCACAAAGGAGATTAGGAATATATGTTGGTTGTGATTCACCATCAATTATACGATACCTAGAACCACAGACTGGTGACGTCTTTACGGCACGTTTTGCCGACTGTCATTTTGATAAAAAGGTATTCCCAGTTCTAGGGGGAGAAAACAAAGATGTAGGAAATGATATCAAATGGAGTGTACCTTAGTTGCTATATCTTGATCCTCCTACTAAAGAATCAGAACTAGAAGTTCGGCGAATTATGCATCTACAAAGTATAGCAAATCAGCTACCTGATGCATTTGCGGATACCAAGACTATAACTAAATCTCATATACCAGCTGCAAATGCTCCTGCTTGTATCAAAATATTAAATGATCAAGGTAAAGTAGATGATACACGTGAGTCTAAAACACGCTTGAAGCGTGGAAGACCTGTTGGTTCTAAGAATAAAAATCCTAGAAAACAAAAGGATATTGAGATAAATGACACGCCCAAAATAGCAGAAAATATTTTGGAAGAAACAAATGATGAGAACACTGAAAAAGTTGAGCATCATGAATCGGAAATGAATCATGAGATTTCCATCAACTACATCCATAATAAGAAGATATGGAATAGAAATGAACATGATGATGTTGATGATGCTTTCTCATATATGGTGTCAAGTGAGATAAATGAGGAAATCGAAGATCCAGAACCAAATTCTGTCTTTGAATGTCAAAAGAGACATGATTGGAAACAATGGAAAAATGCAATACAAACCGAACTCGATTCGCTTAATAAACGAGAAGTATTTGGATCTATTGTACTCACACCTGTAGATGTGAGACCAGTTGGATACAAATGGGTTTTCGTTCGAAAGAGAAACGAGAAAAATGAGGTTACGAGATACAAAGCTCGTCTAGTGGCCCAAGGTTTTTCTCAGAGACCTGGAATTGATTATGAGGAAACATATTCTCCTGTTATGGATGCAATCACATTTAGATTCCTGATGAGTCTAGCTGCTGATAAAAATCTTGAGATGCGACTAATGGATGTCGTTACAGCCTATTTATATGGATCACTAGATACTGATATCTACATGAAAATTCCTGATGGGTTTAAGATGCCAGAAGCATTAAGTTCCAAACCGAAAGAGTTATGTGCAATAAAATTGCAAAGATCATTATATGGGTTAAAGCAATCTGGGCGTATGTGGTATAATCGTCTCAGTGAACATTTAACAAAAGAAGGATACGTGAACGATCCTATATGCCCATGCGTTTTCATCAAGAAAACAACATCCGGTTTTGTGATAATCACGGTATATGTTGATGATCTTAATATTATTGGAACTCAAAGGGAGATCCAAAAGGCATCAGATTACCTGAAAGGAGAATTCGAGATGAAAGATCTCGGACAGACAAAGTATTGTCTTGGCCTACAAATTGAACATTCTGAAAATGGTATATTTGTGCATCAATCCACTTACACTAAAAGAGTGTTGAAACGCTTTAACATGGATAAGTCAACTCCTCTTAGCACGCCGATGGTTGTTAGATCACTTAATATTGAAAATGATCCATTTCGACCATCTACGGAAAATGAAGAGATTCTTGGTCCTGAAGTACCATATCTAAGTGCAATCGGAGCGCTGATGTACCTTGCAAATTGTACACGGCCTGATATATCATTTGCTATTAATCTTTTAGCAAGATTCAGTTCTTCTCCTACACGAAGACATTGGAATGGAATTAAACATGTTTTTCGTTATCTCCAAGGGACCATTGACTTAGGCTTATTTTATCCTAAAGATTCAAAAGGTCAAATGGTTGGTTTTGCAGATGCAGGATATCTATCAGATCCACACAAAGCTCGATCGCAAACAGGATACGTTTTCACGATCGGAGGCACTGCTATATCTTGGCGTTCTCAGAAACAAACGCTAGTGGCTACCTCTTCAAATCATGCTGAGATCATCGCACTTCATGAAGCAAGTAGGGAATGTGTATGGCTAAGATCAATAAGCCGGCACATATGTTCATGCAGTGGGATTGACAAAAATATGGAGCCAACTGTTTTATATGAAGATAATGCGGCATGCGTTGCTCAAACGAAGGAAGGATATATCAAAAGCGATAGAACGAAGCATATACATCCAAAGTTCTTCTCATACACTCATGAACTGGAGAAGAATAAAGAGATTGAAGTCAGATATGTTCGATCATGCGATAATGCAGCTGATCTTTTCACAAAATCACTTCCTACCTCGGTATTCAGGAAACATGTCCATAACATTGGAATGCGTCATCAGAAAGATCTATGACTGTTCATTCGAGGGGGAGCTTACGTGGTTGTACTCTTTTACCTTACTATGGTTTTTCCTACAGGGTTTTCCGAGAAAGGTTTTTAACGAGGCAACCAAGACATTAAACAAGATATATTAGCGACACCGGTCCCCAAGGGGGAGTGTTGTAAAAGTAGGCGCCGCAAAAGGCACAGGAATGAGGCGTAGAAGTTTTTGACTTATTAATAATGTGGGGCCCGATGTCACTATTTGCATAGTATATTTCTGTCTATATAAACGAACGATTTCGTTCATTTGTTATACGCACCTCATAATCCCTTTCTCCCTCTTCTCTCTGTAATAGTTCATTATATAATGGTTATCTTCTTCATACGGGTATAAAATTTCGCCTTTATTCAAATTTCGAGATAATATAAAATTATAAGTTATTTCATAACACAAATAATATTATTCACAAAATAATAATTTAGTTGCAGCCCATAAATGTTTCGTTTGCGTACTAATTTTCTTAAACATCTATCTGCGAAATGGAACAAATTGCAATATCGAGATGCAAGATGAATTGAGCTACTAAATGCTTTGTTTTTTCTTTCTTTTTTGAGCAGTAAGTGACACAAACGTAAACATCAAGATTTACTACCATAATGATTAAAAGATTGTTCCAGAACTATGTGAATGTGTTCAAGATCAAGCCCCACGTTACGCTAATATATAGCACATGTCACACGTATATACATAAACAAATCTATGGTGTATGACCCAAGAATGTCGAACCAAAAGCGATAGTTTTAACTTTTAAGAGATATTACCGATCACATATCATAGAAAATGTTCGAGAAAACATGTAATTACTAATTAGTGACCCCCTTATGAAAATGCTGTTAAAATGTTTCGGTAGATAATGCACAAATTCACATCCCCCTTACGCTTATGCGTTGTTCCCAAGTAAGCAATCTTTCCATATAACAACGATTCTTATTCTCTGTATATCTTCTTAAAACATCATGTTTCAGTGGCATACCAGAGATCCAGCTCCTGAGTTCTTTATTTGGGGCTGCTCTGAATCTTGTCATCTGTATCTACTAAGACTTGCTTGATCACTGTCACATGGACTAAGAGTCTGATGGGTCAGTGTGTGACAATAGGAGTTGATGATTCTTTTTTTTGGGAACATTTGGAGTCGATGTTTTTTTGTCTCTGTTAAGGTTGAGATTAAGCCATGGCTCTTCACTAAACGAAAAGGTTCCAAGAATCTTGAGGCTTATTAGTGTAACATCAAAATTTTATGGGATCTCTCGTCTGCTAAATTTGGATCCAGGTGAAACGGCTTGGTTGGAAGTTCCATTGGATAGTCCTCGATTGGATGATTTATGTGAAGTTATTTGGGATGTTCATAGTTGGTTCTTTGGTCTTGCCAACATCACTAGGAATTGCTGTCTTTTTTCTACCATGTATCTACATTGTATTGCAGTTTCTGGGACTTTATTTTTTTTGGTAACTTAACATTTTGAGTAGAATTAGCTGTACATATTGTTCGATTTGTTATCCGGGATTTTACACAGGATTGCTTATATGATTAAAAAAAAGTGCATACTTACTGCTACTTAAGGAATACATCAGAGATTGAATTCAAGTTTACCGAACTTGACTATGAAAATGCTGGAATAGATTTGGCATTTTCATTTGTTTGATTTTGGTCAGATATTTTGACGAGTAGCTGATGGATGTATCCTCTACCATTAATCAGTTATCATCAGTCTGGAACAAAAGCCTGACTACTAAATTAAACACAACTAAGCCCCGCAATAAAATAAGAAAAGAAAACAAACTTCAAAAAATCAATAACAAGTGTTGTGTGATCCAAGTTCAGTTACATATATTAAGACAAGTAAAAGAATGAAGAACCGAGTTTTCTTCAGCTATTTCCTTGAGTAGAGGGTGAAACATGTCATTGAGAATCCCAACCCTCATCATTTTCAGAGCCCAAAGATCCTCAGTTGGTTTGTCAAAGAGAGACTTCCACATGATCAAAATGTCAGACTCCATTGCATTCCTCGTAAACCCATTCGCCTTTGAAACAGCCTTGGCACATCTCAAATTCTCCTCTACGTTCTTCAGCGCTTTGTGAATACTACTGGTAGGCGTTCCTTGTCTTACAAAGACGTCCAGATCTCTGATTCCGACATGAAAATCCTCAAAAGACGCCATTGCCAGTTTCCATTGGACTGATCTGCCACCATAATGAAACACTCCTGGTTTTATATGCTTCGAATAGACGTAATGAAAAACACGAACAAGTCTTTCAGTCACAGGACTATCCTGAGGTTGTTGTTGTTGTTGTTTCAGGTCTTTTACAACCGCTGACAATAACCTATTGCAGAACAATAACACACTACGGATATCATCACACATCAAGAACATGGACTCAGCAACGTAGAGCGAGAGCTCAACTCCAAGTCGCATGGCCTCCTCTCTCATCTCCTCCTGATTTTCAAAATCCTTGCCTATAGTGTAAAGAGGTGACTGGCTAGGCCTCACCCACTTAGGCTCCCACGATTCGCCAAAAAGAGGATGAAACAAGTCGCGAAGAAGCCTAATCTTTGTGGCCTTTGCATCTTCGCCAACAACAACATCTTCTTCTTCATTAAAGAGAGACTTCCAAGTTTCAGAAACGGTAGACTCTAACGTCTCCCTAGCAAAGCCATTCGCCTCAGAAGCATCTTTTGCACACCTCAGTTTATCATCTAGCTTCTTGATTAGTAGTCGCTTGATAGCTACAGTATCCAATCGATCATGTCTAAAAGGGAAACGTTGTTTCCTTATGAGAAGCTTATAAGCAAGACCATGAAGATATCTGATTACGTAATCTAAATCATTCCAAGCACTCCCGATCAATCCACAATGGACCGATCTGCTGGGACAAATACTTTTATGCAGTCTCTTCTTGGATACGATCTCATTAGTGTAGACATGGTGCATGACGCGAAGCAGCCTTTCAGACACGGGGTCGTCTGGTGTTCCAACTTTGCATATCATAAAGCAGAACAACAACATTACCTTCTTGTCGTCACACAGGAGAAACATGAATTCTGCTACACAGAGTGAAAGCTCAACTCCAAGTTGTACAACCCCCTCCTCCTCTTTCATGTGGTCGACCTTGTTCTCTGTCACTAGTGCGTATGGTTCATATCTCGACAGAGTACCTTTGCGACGGACAACGCCACCACCACCACCACCACCACCAGAGGTTGATTTTGATTCCATGGAGGGCTTTTCCATAGTTGAAACCAAAAGATAATTTAACTCGTCAGAATTACAATTGAATGAAAACAATTACGCACTTGATTTCTATCGAAACATACAACTTTTAATTTGAAACCCTAGGTCTAGATCGTGTAGCCGTTCAATTCGAAACCTAAATTAAATTAAAATTCATGTCAAGATAAAAGCACTCACCAAACTCGTCGTACACGAAATTTCTGAAGAATATCGTTTTTTCTTTTTCTTTTTTTTCTGGTACAAAGAAAGAAATAAAATAGGTCAAGGGCTCTTTATATACAACGACGTTGGCCCTTTGTCTTGTGTATTTAGGTCATTTTTTAATATTAAATTATAAATTAACCAAGTTCGAATCCGCACAACAACGGTTAAATATTGGGCTTGGTGGTAAACTTACATGTACAATAAAGTAAATATTGATATTTTTCCAACTATATTATCTTAAATTAGAAAAATGAAAATATAAATCATATGCTCTTTGTTTTATAATAGGATGATTGTTAGACTTTAGAGTATAAGAGATGCTTTAGTTTTAGTTTTAGGAGAATACATTAATTAATTTTATGAAGATGTGTAATAAATATTCTTAGACATTTCTTAAATTTCAAAATTTATTTTTTTGTGGTCTGTATTTGATCTAATTAACTTGTATATTTGAAAACCATCCATGTGAACAAGTTGAATACCAATCTCAGCTCATGACTCTACCTAATTAAAGTTTATCACGTCTGTGACTGTGCTTAATGAACTTCGTCTAAAATGGCAGTGTTATGCTTTGGAGATCAAAATCTGATTTATCATTAACTTTCAGGCGAAAGTAAGAAGATGATGATGAATTGGCACCTCAAACATTATCTTCTTCTCTAAGGGCTTCACCGACAGAACTTGGTATGAGCAACTCATTTTACTTGTATAATTAAGTTTGGACTAAATGTAAGTGTAGAGTAGAGTACACATGTGGTATTTACTTATGATCATCCTTCCAAACCGACAGAACTTGGTATGAGCAACTCATTTTACTTGTATAATTAAGTTTGGACTAAATGTAAGTGTAGAGTAGAGTACACATGTGGTATTTACTTATGATCATCCTTCCAAACCCGCTTATGCTTCGCTTTTCAATCATTAGTCATCAATACAAAATTTGTTCATAGTTTTACTCTTGTTTTTCAATATTTTTGCTCATGTGCTTGCACTACACTTTGCTCTCTCATACCAATTTATGACAACACATACTAATGTAATCTTTGAAATCCTTCAAAATATTAATGGATGAGCATCTTTCTAAAGACCATCAGAGGATGCATGCGCACCCTCTTATTGCGGGTTACTGTGCTTGAGTTTTATAGCATGCACTAAGCTCCTACATTAGGAAAAGTAGGCAGAGGATTAATGTTAAGGACAAGGGCAAATATAAAAATATGATACAGTCGTTATTGGATTTGAAAACTGATATGATCAGTGGCTTACGAAGAACAGTGAAGTGGGAGCTTTAAGAGCATTAAGGAAGTTAACAAGAAAGAAATGAAAAAGAGAATAACAGAATTGTATAGATGAGTACTATAAATAAACGTGAGAGAGTTATGCATCTTGTGGTGATGTATCTGGGAGAAATAGGGACTCTCAGTAAACCCTAGCTGGTTCTTGGTGTAATCATTGTGTTGTTGATCAATATATTGGCAAGTTCTTATCAGAGTTTTTTCGAAAACTGAATCGTTTAGAGATAGTATTCAAGATTTCATTTGACCATCTGATTAATCTTCGTCAGGTATTTGAGTTTTAAATTCTTGATTATTTATCTTAAAATCTTTTGCGAACAGTAACTCCTATGTAAAACAATATGTTACTTCTCCAAGTTTTACATGTCATATACATTCAAGTATATTAAACGCATCTTATGCTCTTGGAATGTTTGCAAAACCAGTCTGTTGAGGTTATAGCTAGGGATGTTAAGTACAGGGTTAGGGCCTAACCCTCTTTAGTTTAATATAAGCTGAGCCCTGTTTTAACCCAGCCCTATTTTAACCATGTTCTAATTAAGGGTTAGGGTTGGTACCAGGGTTAGCCCATTTATTTTTTTATGTAAGTTTAACTCTTTGTATATCAAATGAATTAAAAGTTACATGTTTTAAAATACTTACAATATGATCATATAAAAGAAAAATATTCTTTTATTCATTTTTGTCTTTAAAATCTAAATATAAAATAAAAAAATAAAAACAAAGTTTACATGTTTTTAATTCAATTATTCATAACAATAAACCCTCTAAGTCTCATCTCTTAAGTCTCCTCCATGTTTCCACCTTAAACATACGTTGCTCCACTGAGTCCATTCTGCAATAAGAGAATAAGAGTGAACAAGTGAGTGAATGGCGGGTCAATGTTGATGTTCCATAAGTCTTATCTATCACTAACTTTATACCACAGTAATGACATCTAGCCCTTTCTTTACCATCAGACTCCACCCCTACTGATGTAAAGTCTAGCCAACATTTAGAAGTTTTTTTACGCACCTGTTTAGGACGTTTAGCTCGTCTATCTCTTGTTTGTGTTGACTGAGCAGGCTGAGTGTGTGTTGGCTGAGCAGGCTGAGTGTGTGTTGACTGAGCAGGCTGAGTGATACTTAGATCATGTTCTTGAGTGTCTTCTTTATACTACAAATCCATTAATTCATTTTCTGCCTCAAGAGCTGCCATTCTTTCTAATGTTTGTGAGTCCATGCTGCAACAGAAGATAAACAAATAAATTACAATTACTGAAGACATCAAGGTTTAGAGATCAAACAAGCTAAACATACAAGCCAATGATCACTGCTACAGATTACAATGTTACTTGAAAGCATCATATCATATTTCTAAATCATCGTATCAGACAAACGCAAATAGCAATAGCAAATATCAGTCTCTACTCAAATCAAAGAGAGCATCAAACTTCTAAAGCATCATATATTTTATGATTTATACATGATACAACAAAGAATAAATGATGGTCTAACAAGTAAAAGAAGCTAATAGCAAATACCCACAACATCATATATTTTATGATTCATAACGACTTGCTCTCTTCCCACAAACATAGTGATTCTGTTCTTTGTTGCTTTACAAATAAATCAGTTAAAAACAGAGTTTAGAGTTCTTGGTTTACATTTCATAAAGGGAAAACAAAGAAGCATACTATACATGTAAACATACCACTGACTCATTACTCAAACGTAAGGATTGTGACCTTTAGACATAGAAAACATACCACTGACTCATTACTCAAACGTACCAAACGACATGGCCAAGCAAGCAACCAAGTTCCAATAGGCTAAACCTAATATCTACTTTCTTCAGGAAAAGGTAATGGACTGAACCTCAAAAACGTATTGTCTTGAATCTAAGCTACTGAATCATTATTCAAACATACCAGAGACAGGGCCGAGCAACCAACCAAGTTCTAATAAGCTTACCAACAAACAAAGCTACGGAAAGCTCAGCTACGGAAACAAAGGGACCAACCGAGCAACCAACAAAGCTACGGAAAGCTAAGCTTATCGATACCAAGCAACCAAATCAGTCATTTATCTCTGCAAAAGGGAACATCTAAGCAAGCTGAGCGAGAAAGTAACATACCCAAAAAGAAAGAAGAAGCGAAGAGTAAACCCAGAAGAAGCGTTGCGTGGTATCGTCGTATCGATAAGAAGACCCAGAAGAAGCTTCGACTTTGATGAGAAGACCCAGAAGAAGACCTAGAAGAAGCTTCGACTTGGATCTATGTTTGCAAATCGCAACTCATCTCTCTCGATTTGGAGCCGCCAAGGTGTAACACGAGAGATGAAGAAGACATGAGAACCGACGTCGTTTAGCTCATTTGTTCCATTAAAAAAAAAGTAAAGGGCTTAGGGTTAGCCCGAGTCTTATTTTAGTCGGCCCTATTTTAACCCAGATAAAATGTAACGGGTTTAGGGTTAAAAATTGGACACGGGCTGGGCTAACCCTATTGAATAGAGCCCATGAAAACCAAACAATTATACATGATTTAGAAAACAATTATACCTATTGGAGGAGCATTGCATTGCTTGGTTTGAAAACCAACCACTTATTATACATGATTTAGAAATCATATATATTGCTGAAAATTATCTTTCTTATGAGAAAAAAGGATATTGCAAAGAGACTCTTGTTGGGAAAGAGTGCTTCGTTGATGGAGAAAAAATCCATGATCTCGAAGGTCAAAACTTATTCACTTTTTTATTTCTGGTCAGTTATATAGTGAGGCGTTCTGAACCATTTTTTTTTTGTATATGCAGCTTATGAACGTCTTTTTTCTTTCTTTCTCCCCCTTTGCTTTCGTAAGAAGGCATCTTTCAGTTTTACAAAGAGAATATGATACTATAAAACGGTACGTTTTATGACTATGCTCGCTTACTGCTTAAAATAAAATCTTCAGTGTTCCCTCTGTTCCTATTAAAACGGCAATAGGGTGAAATAAGCACCAAAATTTGTTTCCCGCTGCCAAAAATCATCAGCTTCAGAGTAGCCATTCCAGATACGATCATGACATGAGTTACTCTGCTACTACTCTGCTCAACTCGACACGCCACGTGTCCTTATTGGTTATAACTCCTCTAACTGACTACTCCTATCATAACAACCTAACTGACTCCTCCTCCATTTTTACTTCTTCAGAGTTTCTTTTTCACTGTTATTCAGTGTGAGAATCGAATAAGAGGCGCGATCATGGACGACGATAAGGTACGTACAACGAGATTTTGATTTTCGTTTTGTAAACAAAGTGAAAGCGATCGATCATACTGCGTTTGCATTGATTTCGTTTCGGTTTTGGATTTGGATTCATTATCGGAATAGTTATTTGTTCCATATTTGGTAGTTAGAAGAGTTCGTAACACACGTCTATGTTTGCATTGGTGATTTCGATTCGGTAACGAGAAAAGACGATTTCGATTCATCAGAGTGATTTTGATTGTGACTGGTTCTGGTAACAAGAAGACTTCGTAGATTACACAAATCTTTTTTTAGCGATTGATCTGATCGTAATTAATGTTTACACTGATCTCGTTCGAGATTTCTGGTAACGAGAAAATACTGTAGATTACACACGTTAATTGGTTTTTCTCAGGATCAAGCCGCAAACGATGTGGAACCTTCGAACCAAGCTGTTGTTGAAGTGCAGCATGATGATGGTGAAAATGCTGATGGTGAGAACCAAGCTGTTGTTGAAGTGCAGCATGATGATGGTGAGAACCAAGCTGTTGTTGAAGTACAACATGATGATGGTGAAAATGCTGATGAGGACTTACATGGACCTGACTTCGCTGCTCTTTTTAACGAGCTAGAGATTCCACAATTGTTGCTTGAAGATCCACTGCTGCTTGAAGATCCACTGTTGTTGCTTGAGGATCCACTGTTGTTGCTTGAAGATCCACTCTTGCTTGAAAATGCTGATGGTGAGAACCAAGCTGTTGTTGAGGTGCAGCATGTTGATGGTGAGAACCAAGCTGTTGTTGAAGTGCAGCATGATGATGGTGAGAACCAAGCTGTTGTTGAAGTACAGCATGATGATGGTGAAAATGCTGATGAGGACTTACATGGACCTGACTTCGCTGCTCTTTTTAACGAGCTAGAGATTCCACAATTGTTGCTTGAAGATCCACTGCTGCTTGAAGATCCACTGTTGTTGCTTGAGGATCCACTGTTGTTGCTTGAAGATCCACTCTTGCTTGAAAATGCTGATGGTGAGAACCAAGCTGTTGTTGAGGTGCAGCATGTTGATGGTGAGAACCAAGCTGTTGTTGAAGTGCAGCATGATGATGGTGAGAACCAAGCTGTTGTTGAAGTACAGCATGATGATGGTGAAAATGCTGATGAGGACTTACATGGACCTGACTTCGCTGCTCTTTTTAACGAGCTAGAGATTCCACAATTGTTGCTTGAAGATCCACTGCTGCTTGAAGATCCACTGTTGTTGCTTGAGGATCCACTGTTGTTGCTTGAAGATCCACTCTTGCTTGAAAATGCTGATGGTGAGAACCAAGCTGTTGTTGAGATGCAGCATGTTGATGGTGAGAACCAAGCTGTTGTTGAAGTGCAGCATGATGATGGTGAAAATGCTGATGGTGAGAACCAAGCTGTTGTTGAAGATCCACTGTTGCTTGAAGTGAGTGATGATGATACGAGTGATGATGATACGAGTGATGATGATGCGAGTGATGATGGGAGTGATGAAGATTACGAGCCAACAGATATAGATTCGAGTGATGAAGACTATGATGGTGCAGATGATGCGCAAGCTGAACCTCTCCGCCGCTCTACTCGGATTCCTGTTCCCAGCAGGAGGTTACTCGAAAGCTTGGAGTCCAAATGAATGATTTAGCGCAACACAAGTAAGGAAAAGCTCTACTTCAATTGCAATTCGTATAAAAAAATGTGGATAGCATTACCTCCAGAACTTTCATCATGTAGTCATTAAAGCTTTGAACATTATCCTTTTGAGCTTCATGTATAGCTGCTACCATTGCGCCATTTGTCACTCATGGCCAAGAGAATTAATCAATAAAAGCAATGAACTTTGGTAAACAGATGACAACTAAGAGTGCCTATTGTAAGTATTCTTCAACGCTAGTAGCCTCAGCGGGGAACACACCCTCAAAACTTGTCTTTAAAGATCATCAAAGAAAAAAAAAACAAAGTGAATAACCACGTCTGAAAAGCAGCAGGCAAGCATAGAGATGTGGAAAGCATACCACAACTATAACACCTTAAGATACCAATAAACGGACTAAGGTGCAATCATAACTCATACAGCAGCAACTGGTCATGAATCCATTTAGTAAGACAACCAACGAATGAGACTTATACGACCAAAAAATTACTAATGTGTATTGTGCTTTCGTATCTCAAAGCAAAAAAAAACCCAAATACACACAAAGTAATGGTTATAATATTCACCTTCAATTCAAAAGATTTTAGTTGCTCTACATTGATTCCCTCCCTAGCGAGTAGTCTGCAAAACTCCAACAATTAACAAAGACCGAATCATTTCTAGCTCGTCTGCACTAGCTACTACTCCTTAAAAGAGAGAGAGAGGAAGAACCTGAAGAGAAGGAAACTAAGAGGAAAGACCACTGATATAGGACTCCTGAAGATATGCCAAATCAAACATCTGTAAAGGCTCTGCTGTGCCTATCTATAGGTAATGAGTCTTCAAATATAATGAAATAAAATGTTAACTTATATCAAATTCCTCAGATTTTTTCACAGCTTCAAGGTTAGAGCAGAATCTTTTCCGCAAAATCCAGCAACAAAACCACATATATCAATACAAAAACAGTACACCAGTATCAAGTTAAAGGTAAGTGATTATGTTTGATACATACATGCCTTTGATACAGGGATCATCAAGCTATTCTGTTGGTTTGATTGCTTTTGTTTTTGTTTTTGTATCAGCACCAATACAAAGTTACACACCAGTTAAGTATAAACCTTTGATTATAAAACAAAAACAAAGTCAAACCAATATTATATGTTCAACCTAATTGTCATGTTACTATCAAAACATTACACCAAGCTATAGAATGATTCGTTAAGTACAATCAGAGAGAGTAAAAACACATAGGAATTTTCAGGTAAAATACAACACATTTTTTTATACAAGAGTCAATCTTCCTTGAGACTATTCCGGGAAGGAGTCTTGAGAGTCAAGCCAAGATCTTTGCACAACTCTTCATCTGGCTGCAAGCTTCCAGGGATTGCACCAAACGCTGTTCTTGATGTTTCAAACCCAGACGCCAAGTAATGTATATACGCAGACATGTCCTCCAAGTTTTTCCCAACGCTTATAGAAGATGAAGCAAACAGACTTCTCTTTGATAAGTTCGAGTCAGCTCTTGATAACCTGTTAAGATCTGAGGCACTTATAAACCGTTGCGTAGCAGCTTCCCATGATAGTTCATGCCTCTGTTGCTCTGTTAGCTGTGATGGTTGTTCCCCAAGTGCCTTGAGTGTGGCTCTAACAAAACCTTTTCCATCGTCGTAGACTCTGCAGTTGGGAAACTGTTTGAAGAACTCGTTTGATGTGTGATCTGCGCATACTACTATTTTTCCCATGGCTAAGGCTTCTGCAGTTGTTGTGCAGACCACGTCTGTTGTGCTCGGGTTGAGAAACACTTTATAACTGAAACAGAAGACATGAAATTAATGCTTCGATAAGAATCTATGTTACAAGTATGATGCATAGCCGAGGTTAGAAACCAGAGACGTACTTGTGAAATAGTGAGTCGGCGTGATCACGTCCAGGGTAAACATTAACTGTCAAGTCGAGTTTTCGGAATGCTTCTTTGATCTCTTCAGAGTCCTCTCCACTACCGTATAAATCAACCTCTAACCCAGCAAGTTCCTTTTGGTGTTTCTTCAGTAGTTTAAGAAGCTCCTTGTACCCTTTGCTCCAGACCATCTTACCAATGTAGTATGCCCCTTTAGTGAAGGCCTGTTCCTGGAGCTTCTGCTGTTCTAGTTTTTTCAAACCAATCTCTAGAAATTTAGGGTTGACACCGTGAACGTTGCAGACTATAGATTTAGGGTATTCTTGAGTGGCAGCGGATAATCTAATCACCTGCATGAGTAACATAATTACCACAAGTCCTGATTCACATCAAAATGGTCTGTTAACATAAGGCCAGCAAACTATCTTGATCCCGGAACCAAATCCAACCATTGGATAATGATACACATATACCAATATATAGAGCATTCACTCCATCATTTCTATCAGTAGCTGTAAAGAAGGTTTACCTTGTGGCAGTAAATGCCAACAACCCAACTGTTTAAGTACTTGAGGAGAAATGCTTTGAGACGGCCTTGTTTCTCTCTCTTAACGTATTCCAAGTAGTTAGTGTGCACGATCCCTATGACATAGTTGAACTTGGTTTTCCATTTTTTGCCATGATGAAACCATGTGAGATGCTCAGGCTCCTCAAGGACAGCAATGTCTGCCTCTTCATCAGGAATGGCATCCGATATGTCCCCAACAGGAAGAATACTTCTTTTGTCAGTAGCAAACTGCAATAAAACCATTTGAACCGTTAAGGAAGATGTAGAACAGTTAATGTCATACCAAAAAGAAAAAAGCAGATGGAAGCTAAGGTAAAAAAGGGATCCATATACATATATATATACGAGCAAAACATATACATATGCACATTAATGCACAGTTTCACATACAAACATATGTTGAGAGAGATCACATACCCTATTCAGTATTCACAGAATGTACACAACTACACATAAAGGTGCGATCAAGAAAGACATAACACGTATACACTGAGAACTGTGGATTAACTATGATCTGATGGTTGCTGGGATTACATGGAAAGAAGACAACTTTTAGATAATACTGATAAAGTGAATACAAAGGGAAGGAACTACAGAGATTCTTGTTAAGGAAAGGGGGAAAGAGAGTGATACCTTTGCTGGATAGAAACGAATTTCAAAGGCTAAAGGAAACGAGACTCTTTCTTCAAGCCAACGACGAACATAAGCTTCTTGGTGGGAAGGGGAAGCAAAAGTGATGTTATTAGGGTAAACAAGGAGCTGGTGGTTGAGAGTGAGCCAAGGAATGACCAAAGTGACCCGTCTTTGACCATCTTTAGCAAGGTAGGCAGCACGGAAGAGAGGATTAACAGCAGTTCCGGTGAGCCACGGAAGACTAGCTGTTGTAAATATTGCAATGTGCTGCAGCTGCTGCTGTTTCATCATATATAGCCTCAGCTAAAACCAAATGTCCTGTAAACGAAATTTTAATATAAACCCTATTACTTACATATCCTAATTCCAAAATCCACAGCTACGAACATGTGATTACAGGGATGATTCTTTTAAATTTAATCTGATATTCAAATAAACGATTCAGAGTTCAATCTACAAACCAAACATTGACATAGGAGAAACAATCAACAAAGTTTATCAGAAGAAACTCGGAAATGAATCGAAGCAATTCCATACCTGGAGAATTCCAATGAAGAAGAGAAGCTTTGGTTTTGATCAAAGCAAGCACGATTTAGAAAAGCTGATTGGCGTCGAGTTTGGGGGGAGCATATATTAGGGTTGGCGTGTGACAAAGGAGAATATTCTGCGGAGTTATTCTCGTCTCTTCGTTGGTTTTTTCAGGTCATTCTTTATACCAAATAAATTCCAGGCTGGTCGCAGAATCGTCCAATCTCTTTCTCTCAACCTTCTTTCTTTTTTCCGCCAACGTCGAGCAAAGAAGAAGAATCAACAGGCTTGCGTGTTCTCAGACTACGTGCCGTTTCCTTAACGTCTATTCTAGACATGCTCAAGTTAAAACCGGCGGGCTTTAAGAGTCTTATATTATAGGCCCAATCGTTTATGTACAGAAACCCAAATCTATACTTCACTTCATATATAGGTTTATGTAAAAATTATTCTAAACCAGGAAAAACGAACCAGAACAGTTTCATTCCTATCCAAACCAGATTCGCTTTATCAAACCGGAACTTGAAGCGCAGAGCAGATCTAAAGCAATGTAATTTGCCATAAAGGTTATACAGAGTTTTTATTAATCTTTTCAGACAATAATTGTAGACATTTTTGGAAAAATGTCAAAATTATAAAGAACAAGGGAGGTGACCTAGAACTACACATGTTCTTGTTCATTGTTGTTTTAAAAACATTGAAGTGCAGAGGAGATTCAAAGCAATGTTATTCCCCAAAAATGTATATAGAGTTACATAATCTTTTCAGACATAATCATATAGAAATGTCAAAAAAATGACAAGGGACAAGGTGACCTAGAACTAACCCTGTTCTTGTTCTTTGTTTTTAAACATTATCATCATGGTTTTTGTAGCACATACTGAGAATATTCAAGAAAAGGAATGTTGTCGATCGCAAATAAGAGAAGGAAGAACTTTTTGTCTTTTGGCTTTTCTAATGAAAGCTGAGAGAGTTCAAAGAGTCACGCTGTCTATTTCTCGTGCACGAGAGGGCTGTAAATTGGGAACCACATGTTGCGTGTGATGTAATCCACTGTCCCCTCCTGTTAGATTCAGCAACATATATGCATTTAGATTCAACTTCTCCTAATAACTCAGTGTCATTGTGTGATAAATTACAAAAATCTCAGTTAATTGATACCTTAGACATGTGACTGAGGTCTCTGGGACCAACATCCCCATGTCCTTCTACAATGTCATCAGATACCGCAGCTCTTAGAACAGCCGCCCCTACCTCGGCTGTTATGTGTCGGATGCTGCATTTTTTGTTCAGAAACCAATCATTTAACATAACCCATTCTTAGATAAACAAATTCAGCGCGTGAGAGAGAAACAGAGGAAACAATACTTGTTGATCGAAGGGTAAAGGATGCCTTTTTGGACTTCTTCGTCAGTCATGTAAGACGCAAGGCTGCGTTGTATTTTGAAAATATACTTATATTAATCGTCAGCATCATAAGATATAAGAGAGCCAAATGCAATCTTCATACCATTCTGCAGCTGCTAGCAGCATTCCATCAGTTACAAGACGTGCACCAGAGAGAAGAGTCCCTAACCCGATCCTGTTAACGATAGAAAGCAAAGTTGATTTGAGCTAAACTTCTGCATTAAAATGTGATTCATTGAAACAGGTTTCAATGAAGGAAAACGAACCCGGGGAATAGGTACATGTTGTTCGCCTGATTCACATGCCCAACGTTACCATTCTCTGCAAAAGTTTAAAGAATACAAAATGAACATCTTTTCAGATTTTGAGCAATTACAGTTACAAAATCCATAAATGAACCTCTCTATAACATACCAAGTTGAACGTTTTCAAATGGGCTTCCGCTTCCAAAGACTATGTGTTCTCCAGCGTGCTTAAATGCATCAGCAGCAGTGCACTCGGCTGTCAACACAAAGAAGAAGTCTTCAGTACAGATCTTTCAAGGATATGTTACATTATTTTGGAAAGGACAAAAACACAAACCATTCAAGGTGGGATTCGACATAGCAAAAATGGCGGGCTTGCATGAATCAGATTCTCGCATTGCCTTGAGAACCTTTGCACAATTGAAACCAGTTAACCATATAAGTCAGTAAAACTATTATTCAATATACAATGAAAGTATATGTTCGTTGAAATTAGGTTCACCTACTTCTTCATTGAAGATGCCACCAACTCCAGATAAACCAAGAAGAACATGTGGCCTCACTGTCTTCACCTGAACAAATTTGTAAACAAGGAAAACATGACAATATTATTATGTCTCAACTTCCAAGGACAGCTGTATAGAAAGAAGATGAAGTCAAATAATTGAGCAAGTCAAGAATACAATAAGTCTTAAGCTTTACCACTTCAACGATACTTGCTCCCTCACGTATCTCAGCTGGATTTTTTGCAAAAGGTACAGCGCCTGGGTCAAGTTTTGACCTCTCCGTGGTAACAAGACCCTAAAGCACCAATCAGTCATTTTCATTACATTATTATCAAGATCTTATGAGGCAATCAGATGAAGAAAACAATAAGCTGACCGAGACAAAAAAAAACAGTAAATGGATAACTTTAAGAAAAAAAAATTGACTTCTTCTATGTAAGCCCTTAGTAGATAGCTTAAACAACATCCAAATGCCAGTAATATGACAGTTTCAAAGTCAACTCGAATTGTAGAACTACACAGGCTAAATCATTTATCATCAAGCAATACAAAACCATTCAGATGACGTCAAGTAAGAGATCACAGAGACTTACATCTTTATCTATTAGGTAAAAGTTTTTCGTTGCTTCAGCGAAGCTGATGCCTGCCATTCTGGCAACTGCCTGTACTGCCGTCTTAGTTACACCGAGCCCGGCACTGAAAGGAACAGAAGACATATACAATACGAAGATAAGATGAAAGTTACTGCAGAAATAATAATACATTGGGAAGTGGATAACCAAGTACCTTCCAGCTCCCACCACAACAATCTTTTGGTTCACAAAGTCAGACAAAGGCCGACCTTGGGCTCTTACAGTTCCCAACAGTCCAGCGAGAGCAACACCAGCAGTTCCCTGAAAAATCATACGCCAACCTTGTTATTAAGTTAATACATAAGAGAGTAAAAGTAGCTGAAATGCAATTACGAGAGCATACCTGGACATCATCATTGAACATGCAAAACTTCTTCCGATATCTATCCAAAGTTTCAAAAGCCCATTTCGCTTGGAAATCTTCGAACTATTATGATGGAAACAACCATTTAGTCATCCTCACCACCAAAGGTAAATCCAAGGTGGAAAGTAAGATATATATGTTAACCTGTACGACGGCCTTAGGCCAACGTGTAAATACAGCTTCCATAAATTCATCAACAATCTCAAGGTATTCCTCTCCTTCCAATCTAGGTTGTCTGAGTCCTAAATCTGTAAAACCGAGATGAGACATGAATGAAGTATCAAAGGAAACACATCCAAAGAAGTGCATCATATAGACTTATAAAAGTAGCTTACAGAGAGGATTCTGTAGGAGCTTTTGATTATTCGTGCCCACATCCAACATAACTGGCAAAACCTGAAGATGAACAAGCGTATAATTTTCGAATGAGGACATGAAACCACTGTTTTGTACACAAAAAAAAACACACAAACAGATCCTGTCAGAGATGGAACATACTCTCTGTGGATTGATTCCAGCTGCAGCCACATACATGTCAAGCTTTCCAATAGGAATCCCAATACCCTGGACTCCAAGGTCTCCTAAGCCAAGGATACGGCTACCATCTGTGATGACAATCATATCAACCTGATGAGCAGGCCAGTTATAGATCATAGACATCATCTCTCCTTTGTCTTTGGCACTGAAGTACATTCCTCGGGGTCTTCTATACAAACCCGAATAGTTCTGACAAACCAGTCCAACCGTGGGTGTGTATATGATTGGTGCAAAATCTTTGATGTTATCAATAAGAACCTGCAGAGAACAAGAGTCTCAGGGAAGTGTTGTCACGATGTTAGGATAATAAAAAAAGGGAAACTTTGAACTCACCCGGTAGTACAAAGTCTCGTTACGGTCATGCAACCTATTGAGAATCCTCCACTTTGCTAATGACACGACGTTGTCTGGCTGACCTTGTGTGTTCCTCTCTAGCGATCGAAAGGACTCAACTGCCAAGTTTATTCATGTAAAGAAGTCTCAGAAACGAAGAAATGCAAAATCATGGATCCAAAAGTCTCAATCACACTTACTGAAACGGGCATATTGCTGTTCAAAGGAGATAACACGAGGAGGAAGCAAGCCTCGTAGCCCCAATCTATCTCTCTCAGTCAAAGGAAAACCTGTGTCCTGCAAAATTTGAAAGACAATCTCTAATCAAAAAAGCACCAAACAGAGGATAAACAGTCTAGTCGCTGACAGAGATTACAAAGTGTTATAAAACTCACTTCCCTAAAGTTTCAACAATCAGGTAATCAAACAGATCAGAAAGAAACCTTGTTGAACCATGGATCGTGAAGGATATCAGCACCACGCTTGTGCACGATGCAAGGACCAGGAATCGCCGTCGACAAGCACCGCCGAGATCCGTGTGTTCTTTTCGCCGCCGCTGACGCAGCTGCCGCCTTGGAGAAGCCAGCAATGTTCCTCCACATCATCTCACTCTCGAGATCCGACCAACTCAAAACCACGCAGGTACCGAATTTGCAAACCGGAGTTCAATGATATGATAAGTTAAACCGTAAAATTAGTCAAAACTTGTAGTATAGACAAAGCTGTAGCTTTGATCTCTTGTTCTTCCTCTTTCAGTGAGGAATGAATATAAAAGAGGAAGCTGTCTGAGGAAGAGGGAAGATGTCTGAGACCTGCCCGAGAGGATTAGTAAGAGCGAAAAGGGTCAAGCCAATTAATAACGCATTTAATTTTTTTTGTTTACTTTTTTGTCCCTCATTTTTATTTCGCAAAAGGAACATTAAAAAAGAAATTAGTATAAAGTCAAAAAAAGCAAGAAAGGGAAATTAATTTTAAAGTTGCCCGAAGGAAGATTGGGCAATAAGGGTATAAACGGAAACACGGTTCTGCATTATTTTAGAGAAGTGAAAGGACATTGACTAACTCCACCGTTAGATTATTAACACGTGTTTCTGTGTTGTCCTATTTCCATTTTTACCCATGCGTGTAACTCTGGTAACAAAATATTACGTCTTCTTAAATAAAAAATTAAATATCGACGAAGAAAAGAAAAGGAAAGAATAATTCAAGCATTTTAAGAGAAAAGAAAACCATTCATTTAAAATTTGATTCAATGTGGCGACTTGGGACCGTCAGCTTTTAACTCAAACCACAGCTTCTCTACTTTCTTTTTCTACCGTTCCAGACTTTGAATGGAATAACTCCTACATTATTTTGGTACATCTACAAAAATAACTTACAGGTTATATTCCCTCGACAACTTCCCAATGCATCACACGTTCACCAACCAAAACACACGAGTTTTCAAGATTTTAAAATTAGTGTAAAGTAGCAGGAAAACACATGTGCAGCCTCCATCTGATATACTATTTTAAATATCTAAGAAAAATATATTATTGTTTTATACATACGGATTAAAAAAATAATCAAGTTCATATAGTTTTAATATAAAAACATAATTACTTATACATTTAACCATATTTCATTCAATAAAAAAAAAATTATAATATAAAATTAATAAATTTTACATCGAAAAAATAACAATTTTTTTTTTTACAACTTCTGTTTCCAATGAAAGTTATATCGTATCAGTGTAATGTTTTATGGCCTAATAGCACTTTGCCACAGAACATAAGAATAAAGAACATCCACAGAACTTCAACAAGCAAATTCTAGCTATTCGGCATTTTTGGCATAATCATTAACTGAGTCACGTAACATTTTAAAGTGAAGATTCTTAAAGCATTATTCCGAAAATCAGTTAGAATTAAAATCGGCTAATAATGTTTCAAAACCCAAATGGATTCTACCTTATTAGATAAAACCTGACCCTGATCAAATTGGGTTTCTGGAAAAAAAAACATGAAATGTTTTAATTTGGGAAGATTCCATGTCTTGTTCTAACATGGCAAGGCAAAGACAGATTATTATTATGGTCACAATACTGTGAAAAATCAAAAAAGGGGTTTTGTCATGCTCACATTGTCGTAAGCAAAATAAAAAACCAAGCAAAAGAGTTGTCTCAAAAGCAAGCAAATCTCACTTTAATGCTCTTTTTCGTAATCGTCCTTGGTTCCAAAGTTCTTGCACCAAATCTGTGAAGGAATTGGGCGTACCGGCATGTGCGGCCTTTGCTGTAATCAAAACAAAGTTTTTTTCTTAAGTAGTGATCATCAAACAAGAAAGTGGAAACTATGGAGTAGTATGGAGATACACAATATATAAGTGGTAGATTCTTGTAACAATTGACTTGAATCAAACATCAGGCTTTCAAAATAAAAAGTTATCGATCATTCGCACCCAAACATCAACAAATAGGTTACCATTTGCAAATATTCTACAATACATATAACAAATGGATCTAGGTAGGAAGAGAAAGGGTTGTTAATCTTACTTGGGACACGTTATAATGTTCTTGTGTAATATATAAACCAAAGCTATCTACTACAATAGATTCACACATAGACTGTAAAAGAGTGCAAATTTGCCAGGTCCCAGGGAAACATGACATATGGAACTAGGCGAAGAAGGTAATCATTTTACTTGCAACACATTATAACAAATGTATAAATCAAAGCTATATGCTACACATATAGTTTCAACACAGACTGTATGATGAGAAACATCCAAACTTGAATGTATTGAAGAATCTCTATTAATAAGCTACAGAAGTGTATCAAAGGTATTCAGCACAAATGTTAAAATCAAAATTATACACACATACAGGGATACTAATACACAGATCAAATGAAGAATAGTACCTCGAGCTCGGCAGACTTCATGGCAATGGGGATGCAGACAAGGAAAACGCCGAGCATTGCAAAGGCGGTGTTCCGACGCCAGTGCTTGGGCCTACAATAAGGCCCACCAGACATGCTCCAAACCTTGGCTCTGAAATCGCCACCTTCTCCTCCTCCTCCAGCTCCTCCCATTTTCTTCTTCTTAGATTCGATCCGCTTGATTCACTAAATCCCTAATTCCATAACGAAGATTACCAGATCCATCAGTAACATCAAAAGCAAAATGCAAAACCCTAGCCCGCTAATAGCAAACTACAAGCGAAAATGATGACAGATTCTTCGAATTGAGTATTCGGGAGTACTCGTGACCAGAGATCGAGACTTACCTTATCGAAATCACAAGGATCGCAAACAACGAAGACGAAGACGATGAGACTTCTTCTAAAGAGTGAGTAAGAGGGTGAGTTTTGGCATTTGACGTCTATTGCCCCTTACCTCGAATCCTAATTTGTTGTTTCTCCATCAATTTTCTCGTAATTTCCAGGGAATCCAATGGGCAATATGGTCTTTTAACAAAAACAAAATAGAATTAAAACAGCAGGATGTTCTCATTTTTCTCCAAAACGCCACGATGTTACCTCTCTAATTCACGAACGGTATCTAGATTAAGGTTCTTGTGTCAACTTCCAAAGAGTTTTTGCCTGAGAAAGATGGCTTGCGACGGAGCAGATCAAAGCCGGCGCTTTTTCGTGGCGATTCACGTCGGTGCCGGATATCACGCGGCGTCTAACGAGAAAGCTCTTAGATCCGTCATTAGACGTGCTTGCCTAGCCGCCTCGACTATTCTTCGCCAGGTCCTACTTCAACTTTACTGATTGAGAATAACATGCCATATCTTGATGTGTGATCTTTGCTTTTTAATTTAGGATTCTGGTGAGTGCATAGATGCTGTTTCAGCCGCCATTGAAGTCCTCGAGGTACTTGTTCTTGAAATAGCTCTGTACATGACTGCCAATGGCTGATTCATATGTGAATCTTAGGATGATCCGAGCACAAATGCTGGTAGAGGCTCTAATCTGACAGAAGATGGTCATGTGGAGTGTGATGCTAGTCTTATGGATGGTGATTCTGGCATCTTTGGTGCCGTTGGTGCAGTTCCAGGTAGCTCTTATCTCAACCTTCTTCTTTTGTAACTTGTGTATCTAACATTACAGTGTTTTATCGAATTGCTGAATATCTTGGAATATGAAATGTAGATCAGGTGTCAGAAATGCTATCAAGATTGCTGCTTTGTTGGTGAAGGAGCAGTTGAATGGCTCAAGCTTATTAGGCCGTATTCCTCCTATGTAACCCAATCACCCTTTTTTTTGCCCTAGTATTACCACCCACCTTTGTATATGTTTCATCAAGCATTGAACTTTCTGATCTGCCTCCCCAGGATGTTGGTTGGTGAAGGAGCTCGACGTTGGGCCAAATCCAAACATGTTATTTTGCCTGAGACTGTCACAGAAGCTGATCAGGTTGAGAAGTCCACATTCTCTTGCTTTACTCTCAATCACTTCCCCTGGTTGTTTTATTCCTTGAGGATTATTTTTAAAGTATTTGTATGGTGAAACAGTGGCTGATTACAGAGAGAGCAAGAAACCAGTGGAGAAGGTTTAAGAGTATGCTTTCAGAGGTAGAGGCAAAGAATAACATTTCTTCTGAAGAAAGACAAAGGGAAACTGAGAAGAATGGAACATGTGAGGAAAGACCTTTACCGTGTGTAGCAGTAGATGCGGATAAGATCATGGACACTGTTGGCGTTATTTGTGTTGACAGTGAAGGACGCATTGCTTGTGGATCTTCAAGTGGTGGTATTGCAATGAAGGTACTAATAACAAAAAATTCCTAGTTGTTTCAGAAAGGGAAAAAACTGATTATCATGTCATGATATTGCATTTCAGATTAGTGGGCGTGTAGGTCTAGCAGCAACTTATGGTTCTGGCTGTTGGGCATCCTCTAAAGGACTATTTGGAGCTCCATTTATAGTTGGTTGTTGTGTATCTGGAGCTGGAGAGTATCTTATGAGAGGATTTGCAGCTAGGGAATGTTGTACTTCACTATCACTGTATAGTTCTCTAAACCCTTCTTAGTGGTTATGCTCTTTTTGGTGTGCCTTTGCACTTTTGTATCAGAGCTAAGAAGGAGTTTGTTATGTTCTTAGTTCACAGGCTGGTCCAGCATCTGCCGCCATGAAGGTTTTACGTTCTGTCATGCAACAAGAGGGATCAGAGAGTGGAGTTACTGACAAAACTGCTGGAATTCTAGTGGTTCAGGCAGATGCTTCTGTAGCTGTAAGCCCAAGAGTTAGAAAAACCTTCTCAGTTTTCCCCTTCTTTTGATTTTTAACCTTAACTTTTGTTTGTTCTGAATCAAGGTCCCTGGAGATAGGCCGGAGCTAAATGCTGTCGAGATAGCTGCTGCTTACTCATCACTATCTTTTGGTATAGGATACTATGGGAACTCAATAGCGAAGCCAAAGGTTTGGTAATTCTTTTAGATACCAACAAAAACATTAAACATATCATGGTTAAAATGGTGGAGTTTGAATTCTAAGTTTAGGTTATGTTGTTGTTTCCTTGAATAGATTTCGATTCTCAGGAAGAGAGGAAGTAATGAAACAGGAATAAATCATTTTGAAGCCGGGATTGATCTCCGTACAAGTTGTTGCTGATTGACTCTGTAGCACAACCTTCTTTTTTTTTTTTTTTTTGTTCGTCGCCATTGTTGGTGTGTCAGTGAAATCAGTTACCGATCAGTGAGATTAGTATAGGGTTTCTTATTTGGGCCGAAATTTGAAAATAAAAGCCCAATGGATACTATACCCAAAGGTTAAAAGAATAGAATTGGCATCGCGTAGCATTTCCGAGACCTTCAAGTGTGAGTAAATCCCCCACTATTGGGTAATGAATTTCAGATAATAGGAGATCCAAATGGAATTAATTGAAAGATTAAGCTTCTTTCAAAGTGGGCCTAAAGGCCCGTTGTGATATATGATAAATGGCTCGTATACGATGATTACGTGTCGATATCCAGAGAGAGAGTGACGGTGGAGAAATCCCTGACGCCGGAGAGATGGGATTCTTCTCTCTTATTGTTACCACCGTTGGAGCAAAAGATAAAAAAGGGTTTTATTTGTGACCGTTGTAAACATGTCTTTTGTTTTAATCTCTTACAGAACTCTTACTAATCTCTTCTTTCTCTCAGCTATCTATAAATAAAGAGCTCTCTCTTACAGAACATTAGTCTCCTCTTTTTGTTTCAACGGTTTACTAGGTGGTCTCTTTTACCTATCCTGCACATGCCTGTTTTTGTTTTCAAAGGTTGTAAGGGGAAGTTTTATATAGCTTGATTTTGATAGAGAGGAAACTTATGTGTAAAAATTTGTGATAACATTTGAGCAGAATATCCTATCGTAGAGTCCGTTAGTGGTAGTATGTTTATTTGGTATAACACTCACTTATCATATTCACTAAGCTTACTCCAAATCGATCTTGTTACTATAAAATTTCCCCTCTTTTTGTTTTTTGTTTTTTGGTTTCTACATTGGATTGTTCCATGTGATCAATCTATTTGTTGTTTCAGATTCTGTGGTGGATGGCTTGCTTTGGATGGTTGAAGCTTGCTCATATACGGTGGGCTCTTGTAGTGTGACCGGGATGGTTGAAGCTGGCTCAGATAAAGACCATATACAGTGGCTTTTGATTATGTATGATGTTTGAGTTCTCTGAACCAAGAGGCAAGAAGATAGTGCCTTTTTTTTTGTCTTGCTCTATGTTTGCAGTAGTATCGTGTATAGTCAGTATTGGGCTTTTTTATCTTGTGAAATAATTCATTTCTTCTTTCTGGCTAAGTGAATACTGAAATAATCATTGGTTCATTTGATGTTACTTTAATTTTTATTCAATAACAAGGTTTAGGCGTGTACATATTATAAACAAGACTAAGAGACTGATCTGAGAAGAAAAACCTTTAAAGTCTCACACACTTGTTTGTTCGACACACGGAACCATTGAGATTCGACCAACGGGTTTCAACAAACAGAAACAGAAACCTAAACTAGATAATGCCACGGCCACGAAAGTGCATTAAAATCTACCACTGTTAATTAAAAGTATCCACAAACAGCAATAGAAAGAGAGTTGAACATAAGATTTTTTTTTTCATTTTCTTTAAATGATAACTTCACTACTTGCACATCACAAAGCAACTTAGTGTTAGGCAGACACACCTCTTAGGGTGTTGAAGGATTGTGGGCAGAGAAGAATTACCTGTAGCCAAAGCCAAGGTCGAGTTCCTGACCCTTAGAGCCCTGACGATTAAGACCACCGGCCTGACCCATTGCCGGAGATTGCTTGGATGGTTCCATCCTCTGATGAATCCCTAATAGTGTCTGCAGTGAATCTGGATGATCAACTCTGTTGCCTTGAGAACCTGAAAAGCCACAAAACAAACCAAAAATGTTTTTGAGAGACCAAATAAAGATCAACCAGTCCCTGCATAGTTCGATATTAAGACAAGGGATCCTCTAGTGGCAGATACAAGATATTGAATCTATCGAACCTTAAAAGGGTAAGTAGTAAATGGATCTGGTTATCTATTGGTATACCTGGTGGTGGCGTACCGTAGTTGGGCTGGTGATGGGCGAAGGGGAAGCCGTGTGATGGATTTAACCCGGCGATGAGACCCTGCATTTGGTTGTTTACATTAGGAGAGTGATGGTGCGGTTGACCACCACCGGGGAATCCTTGCACTAGATGATGGCGTTGCAGGTTGTCTTGCACATGCATCTTCTGCTTCATATGTGGAGGTAGATGATCAAATTCCGGAAGTTCACTAGCTGTTGAATGATGGAAAGGTGGACGATGAATCATGTTTGGTGGAAACAGGTGATTTGGTGGAGGATCCTGATGTTGAACTATGATGCTTCCTTGGCCCATGAAATCGAGCTGAGGTTTTATATGAGCATGTCGGGTATCCAAAGAGTGGAAACCCGGGCCTGAACCATTCAAGTGAGGAGAAGGGTTGGTCGCGTATTGTTGGGGATGATGGTGAAGAAAAGGACCATCTGGACCTCCCATTGTTGGTCTTTCGTTCCTTGGACCAGAGTTTAAAGCAGCTAGCTTGTCAGAGATGTTGAAAGCTACTTCAGGCTCCTGATTATGAGGTCCCAGTAGCCCTCCGGTAAGACCGTCGGGTTTGATTAAATTTCTTTGGCTCAGTTCACCGATAGATCTGTCTGATCGAAGTGGGATCCTAGCAGCATCTGAAACCACAGTTCTTCCAGCAGGTTCTCCAATTGACTGCAGTTCGTTCATGAAGGCACTCCCAAATAGATTTTCAAGGGTCAAAGACTTCCCCGTGTCTGCTTCTCCAGCTGTAGGTGGTTTCAAAGACGGTAGTGGTCTACTCTCTGCGACTGAAAGTAGCTGTGTATCTTGATTTTTCAGGTCTGCATTTCTCTGTAACAAAGAAAGAAGGTGCTGCGAAGCTTGGTTATCAACAGATGTTTTCCCTTGTTTGGTCTTCTTCACTGAAGCAACACTCAAGTCTTGTTCAATAGGAGGATGGTAGGTTTCACTAGCTTCTGACAGAATAGACTGCTCAAGGTCTTCACAAGTGAGAACAGGTGGAGCAGCTGTTGCTAATTTAGTTGCGGAAGTGTTGGTTAACTTATCAGTGTTTTTAGTGGCATGGCCTTGATAAGGAAGATCTATCGAATGTTCACCCTTAGCATTTGTCTCAAAGGTTTGCAATTTATCTGCACCTTGAAGTAGTGACAGTAAGCCACTTGGTGGCCTGCTGGATGGTAGATCTTCGACTGGCTTGTTATCTGCACCGGTAAAAAAAAAGATAATTTGGTTTATTGGTTTCGTAAGAAATGTTTTTACTATTCTCCCAAAACAGCCAGTGGATTACCTTCTTCAAGAAACAGATGTGCGAACTTTGAGGATTTAACAGTCTGATGGCTCCGTGGTTCTTCTACTTTTTCGACAATTTTCTACAAGTATGCGGACGTTTGTCAGATCAAATGAGATTATTCAAGTTCCACAGGAAAACTATGTATATGCAAGTACATGAACACGTACGAACATACACGTCATTTCCACAGGAAGAAGCATTCGATTTGTCTAAATATAACATTAGGACCATTCTGTTGCTTACTAAAAGAGCAGACAAAGTATGCATATCTATCATCCTCAGAATCATATAGGAAAAAACCTTAGTTACGACCAGGTAATGGAGACTACATCAGAGATAACTATGCATCATGTGACCCAAATGAAGTGCATATCAATTACTGAACCATAAGGATAGCATAAATGAAATAAATAGGGAAAAAGACCCACCTGAGTAATATTAGAGGAATCACCACTATTCAAATTTATAGCGGTGTTGAATATCTTATCCAGAATGGACGGCTCATCCGAAATCTCCAAGCTTTTCTTCTGATCCAACTTCACTGTAGCTTGCTCAACTTTTCTAGGATTTCCTGCAACTTCACCAGCAGCTGAGATCGAGGAAAGTTTTTCAAAACTTTTGTCATTATTAATTATCTACGTAGATATTAGTAGAAATGAAAACATATTAACAAGCTTCACCTTCGACCAGCATCTCACTTGAGCCTTTCTTGATTACCGACGATTTTTCTTCATTAATAACAGACGTTCCATTCAAAATATTAACGCCTTTGGGAATCACAGGACTACGTTCATGTTGAGAAGTTTCAGTCTACAAATGGTGTGATAACCAGTAAACAACACGTGTGCCAAAGTTAGTTGATGGAGTTATAAACTGTTCAGCAAGACTGAAATACCAATCAGAGAATACATCCTAACAAATCATTTACAAAGTATAAACCAAAACAAAAAGGGTCACCACACTCAAACTTCAACTCTGACTGACGATCTCCGTCGAAAGTGACAGACCAAGCAACCACAGCCTTCGATCAAACATAACCAAGGAAGTAGTAATTGAAGGAATTAGCTTTCATTGCATGGGAAACAAAACTACTTGCACTCATGTTCTTGTTTGGAGATCAAGCAATAACATAATATAGTATAACTCCATTCATGGAACAGAAACGTTTTAAAATCAATATGCAAGAAAATGAAAAATTTCATGAAAAATATATTTTAGGCATGGATGAGCATCTCAGAAAGATAACGACTTACTTGAGGTTTTTCCCCTTGCTTTCTTTCTAAAATTGTGCTTGCAAAACCAGGAGGTACAAGCGGTCTGGGTGCATTACTTTGAGAAGGAATCGTGTGGTTATTAGACCCAGGAATTGATGGATTGTTGTTGACTTCATCGCTTCTTCTTGAACGCTCTTTTTCATCTTTGGACTCCCCAAGCAGTTCCGTAAAATCAAAATCGTTTTTACGCAAGTCTGGGTTTGATTTTTGCCTCTCTTGGAATACTTTTTGATGTTCCTTCCTCAACAACTCAAAAGAAGCTGACAGAGATTTGAGAACATCAATTAAATATTGACATAAAAACGCATGTGTAGACTTTGTAAGAAGTTCACAAACTGGTAACTATTGAACATATTTCAGTTAATAGATTCCTTGTACCTCTTCTTTTTCTTTCTTCTTCTGCTCTATCTTCACTTGTAGATTCAGAAGAACCAAACGTCTCATCATTTAATGAGTCTCTAGTGTCACGTCGAGCGTAAGGTGCCGCCTACATATTCACATGAAAGGTTTAGGAGTTTGTGTCCTTAACTAAGTGATTTCACCAGCTGATGACACGCAGCAACATGGTGGAGCAGCATTCAACAATCACTAATACTTAAAAACAATTCAAGTTGGGTACTAAAGACTAGTGGGCACTCAACCTTGTACGGGCGAGGAGGATGGTAAGGTTCATTGCTTCTACGCAGCTGATACGAGTCATCAGACTGAGGCTTGGACCCAGCTGGTCCCGCACCAAATCCAGAAGGCTTCGGGAAAGAACCTTTCCCCCAGAAGTCCATCATGCTCCGGTGCTTGCCAAGGCCTCCGAGATGGCATGCCAGAACGCCTTCCAGGCTCACCTAACAAAATATACAGTTCAACAACAATAATAATACCCAAATCCCAGAATTTATCTATATGGTATTCTTCCTAAAAGCAGTCTTTCGTAAAAAAAGTGTAAATCTACATTTACACATTGAACAACCACCTGGATAGAATTGTAAACCATACACAATTAACACTTTTTGCAGAAAGAAGTAATTTTCCAGAGTAGATTAAGAGGCCAAAAATGGAGCAAAGATTACTAGTGCTAGTCAACCTCTTTCGTAATGTCATCATGCAACATTTAAAGAAGGGGAAATGTGAGTTAAGCCCAGGGTACCTGGGTCCCGGTCTGAATGTGAAGAATCACTATCTTTATCATTCCATCCACATGAGCGGCCTTCCCATCTTCCATGTGTGCCTCGAGAGTTACCACCAAATTCACCCCTGGTGGGAGGGGATGAACTGTAGTCATTCCGCCTCAAATTACTAGAAAGTCTCGGTGGCTCGGGTGAAGGATCATCAGAGTCACTGCTCATATAAAGAGTGTACTGATGATCAAGACATAACAAGATCATAACAGATATATACAACTCCTAAAGAATAGATCTCAGAGTCTCACCGAAAGAGTAAATCATTAAACTCAGTGGGCAGATTTGGAAGCTTCTTACAAACATCTTTATCGGTTAATGATAAAAGAAACTTTCTCGTGTATGAAACTCTTGGTTTCCTGATTCAACACAAAGAATTACATCTCTGGCTGAAACATATGAAGACAAGCAGAGTAAAGACAGAAACTAACTTTGTGGATTCATCATTGGTTTCAACAAGTTGATCTGCGATGCTCATTGTACAGGACACAAGATGTTAGCTGGCCAAGTCCAAGAAACACAACTATGTGTCTCAACGCCTAATCAAGTCGCTTGCTCTACTGTACTCTTTGGTTTAAAAAAAAAAAAGGTGTGAATCTGAGACTCGATAGTACAGTGCCTAAAGTATTCACTCTCTCAAGTAACCAACCAATAATAATAATCAAATCAAAGGTAGACGCATGATCCCAACCTAACAACGAACCCCACGATTCAACTTCATAACGTCGTCACGATCAGTGATATGTACAGTAAGGTTCCGAGATGGAAAACTAACTTGTATGTCTACCAGCTACAGTCGAATCTAGCTCATCGTAAAGTCAGAAGGAGGGCTATTCTCGCATCGAAGTCTGGGGAACCCCCGATTCTCGCCAAACAAACCAAAAGTTTCGAATCAGAAATCTAGATAGAACGAAACAAAAACATATTAGGGTTTTGATCTGGAGAATTTGATGGATCGATAGACGAAAAAAAAAGAGAGAAGATGGAAGAGAGAAACACCAACGAAGAGAGAGAGAGAGAGAGAGGAAGATAAGCTCTCACGCGACTTCGTTTTACGTTATTTCACGCGCTATATTTTGTACAATTACAACTGTTGCCACAAACTTGCAAGAATTAGACAAAACCCCTTCATATGTTTTTTACTCTTTTCTCATGTTTTTAAAACCGGACCGATCATCGACTCGGATTGTAGTTGGATCAGTAGTTAGAATGATTCAATCAATTTAACTAGGCTTTAAATTTTAGTCTAATCTTAAATTAAGTATATATATATATATATATATATGACATAACTATAAAATTATTTTTTTCTAAAAAATTTATCATTGTTAAAATCTGAAAATGATATGAAAATAAAATAAAAATTCCAAAAATACTATTAAAATACAATAAAAATTAATTAATTTAAATAAATATTAAAAATATATGAATATTTTATTAAAAATTTGCCATTTTAAAAATTTTAACATGAATTTGAGAAACCGAATTTTAGTATTGAATCACCGAATCACCGGTTTTAGCAAATTTGATCGGATTTACTGGTTTTACTCAAATCCGGGTTTTAACACAATCAATAACCGGTTAGAAGAGCAAGTCACACTTTGACCGGCCGGTGCGGTTTTCAAAACAATATCTTTTCCTTCTTTTTTTTACCAATCAATGACTCATCTAAACTAGATTATTATATTACATCAGATCAACACATTGCAACAAAAGTATTAGATTATCCATGAAGACAACATATACAGATTGAAAAATCCCTTTCTTCTATCTCTTTCCCTTTCCTTTGCCTTTAGCATCAAAATGATGAGACTTGAGTTTCTTCTTCCTCACTGGCGCCCCTGTGTTGGCACTGCTTCCTTCCCTGAAAGGCATTCCCATCAGACCCAACAGTTTCTGGCCTTCTTGATCTGTTTTAGCCGTTGTGCTGATGCATACATCCATTCCTCTTGCCTTCCCAATCACATCAAATCTGATTTCAGGGAAAACACTTTGGTCTTTGACACCAATGCTGTAGTTACCGTTGCCATCAAAGCTATTGGGACTCACACCTTGGAAATCTCGTGTTCTCGGAAGTGCTAAATTGATCAGACGATCCAAGAACGAGTACATAACCTGTCACAACAATAGGAAAGTCTGATTAGTAAAAGATCCAAGGATGAGGACTCAAGGGGAAATAAGAGGAGCTCACGTCTCCTCTGAGAGTGACGGCAATGCCAAGAGGTTGATCTTCTCTAATCTTGAAAGTGGCAATGGAAGCTCTAGCTCGTGTCTTCACAGGCTTCTACCCTGTAATAAGGGCTATGTCTCTCATTGCAGCCTCCAAACCTTTGTCGTTTTGCGCTGCATCTCCTATACCACAGTTCACCACAATCTTATGTACCTTTGGAACCTGGTCCAACCACAAACATCAATCCCCAAAAAAAACACAAATCATGTGAAATTAAAACAACAATATGTTCTTTAGACACATCATGAATCGCAACAGAACTAGGTTTGGGGACTGGGACCTACCTGGTGAATGTTAATGTATTTGAACTCATCTTTGAGCGCGGGGATGATTCTCTCGAGGTAAGCGGTTTTGAGATGCTGGACTTTCTCAGCCTCAGATTTCTCCACCAGTACAGTTCCGGAGGCGGAGATTTTCAACACGTTTCTAAGCGGCGGAGGTGCGGAGGATGGAACCGTTAACGATGGGAAACGGCAGTGAAACGAAGAAGCAGAAGAGTGCAGAAGCGAAGGAGATGCCATGGTCGAGGCTCCAAGTGGATAAAATTGCAGAAGAGAAGTGAGAGCTCTCTGCGTCCGTGTAATTGTGAAAAACCAATGGCATTTTCGTAATTTCTTATCGAATTGTTGATAAGGATTTCTTGTTTAGCCCCTATAGAATAGTGTAGTTCCGTTAAAGCCCCAAAATTTAAAGTTAAGCTTAAATCAACCGTAAATTTACTTCATGTGGAGATTGAAATAAAGTAAGATGGGCTTACTTAAATATGGGCCTAAAGTTCAGCCCATACTTTAGAACCCGTACCCGTATACATAAACCTCTCTCTCTCCGACTCGCAACTTTACTTCGATTTATTTCTCTTCAGGTCTTCGTCTTGGTGGTAGCTATGGCGATTCCTTACATGGAAACTGTCGTGGGTAAGCTTCATATCCTTCTCGAATACATTCTATTCTCCACGTTTCATTCGATTGCATGAAATTTGTATTACTGTATTGAGATTCCTGTGACTGGTTTCTTACGCCATCGTCTCTGCTTCTCGTTTCTGTATTTGGCTCTTTGTACCTTGATCTGAGCTTTTATTGATCGAACTTTTTCTCTTCATACATGTGCGTTTGATCTGAGAGCTCTCGTGATATCATCTCGTTCATGTATTAGTGTCTGCACGGAAGCTTATTTGCTTTTCTTGTTCAAAGTCTGCTCCTTTTTTCTTGAGAATCTCGTCGTCAAATCTATAGAGATAAGAGTTTCTGGGAAAGTTCGTTGTGTTTTATTTATGGGTTTAGTGTTCCTAATCAACTAGGGATTTAAAGAGATGATTTTTCAAATGGGTTCTTATAGTTGTGTGTTTTGGATCCGTTTGTTAATATGAATAGGTGAATCAACTCTTCTCCAGTGGTCACATGGTAGTATGGTTTACACAAAATATTCAATCTTGTTGATCTGAAAATACACATAGACATAGATTGCTTGTCTTAATAGTTCAATGATATGAACGGCATTCGATCCTTTTTGTTTATCTCATAGGCCCGAAGCTAGAAAAGAAGAGATTATTATTGAAAGTTATAGCATTTCATCTCACATTCAAATTCAATTTTTTGTTCTTTTATTTCAGGTTTTATGATAGTGATGTACATTTTTGAGACATACTTGGATATGAGGCAACACACTGCTCTCAAGCTTCCTACTCTCCCAAAAACCTTGGTTGGAGTCATTAGCCAAGAGAAGTTTGAGAAATCTCGAGCTTACAGTCTTGACAAAAGGTTTCATCTCAGTTAGTTTCTTCGTTTTCATAGATGTTGTTAGTTACTTAGGCTATTTTGTCACTGAGGTTGCTTCTTTTTCTACAGCCATTTTCACTTTGTTCA
Source organism: Moricandia arvensis (assembly GCA_905132765.1). Taxonomy (NCBI): domain Eukaryota; kingdom Viridiplantae; phylum Streptophyta; class Magnoliopsida; order Brassicales; family Brassicaceae; genus Moricandia; species Moricandia arvensis. The sequence goes on along the minus strand of CAJHQP010000319.1, from coordinate 24,457 downwards.
TGAGTTTGTGACTATCCTTATGGACTCTGCCATGTTGTTCTTTGGGATTTTGCCTTGGTTTTGGAAGGTACACATCTGTTCTCATTATCTACCATCTTCTTCTCATTTAATATATTGGTGGTATATATGATAATAAAATCATAAATATTCATTTTTCCTGTAGATATCTGGAGGTTTTCTACCGATGGTGGGACTCGATCCAGATAATGAAATACTGCACACTCTTTCATTCTTGGCTGGTGTTATGATATGGTCACAGGTCATTTAAACTTAACCCCTTTCATGTAGTCTTATACGTGTAGGATTAAAAATATGTATTTTTGAAGATAATATGGTGGTTTCTTTTATATTCGGATGCAGATCACTGATTTACCATTTTCTTTGTACTCAACTTTCGTGATTGAGTCTCGACATGGGTTCAACAAAGTATGTCGTCATATTTCCAACACTACCTTGCGTCTTTGCTTTTCGTAATTACACGTGTGGATTAAAGTTTCTTATAAACTCTGTTTGCAGCAAACAATATGGATGTTCATTAGGGACATGGTCAAAGGAATTCTACTCTCTGTCGTACTAGCCCCTCCTATTGTTGCCGCTATTATTGTTATAGTTCAGGTTTGGCGATTCTGATTCATCTTATTCAAAGTTTCTCTTATATATGACACTGTTCTCTATGAATGTAAGCTTCCGATTTTTCAGCTTTCGTGTTAAAAGTACATAAGGTTTTATTCTTCTTCCTTTTTCAGAAAGGAGGTCCTTACCTTGCCATCTATCTGTGGGCATTCATGTTTATCCTGTCTCTTGTGATGATGACTATATACCCAGTTTTGATTGCACCTCTTTTCAACAAGTTCACTCCTGTAAGTTTACACGGTTTTACAAGTCAGACACATTTTGCATTATGTTACTATTAGACAATTACATCTTCCTTTATATTTGGGTATAGCTCCCAGATGGAGACCTCAGGGAGAAAATTGAGAAACTTGCTTCTTCTCTAAAGTTTCCTCTGAAGAAGCTGTTTGTCGTCGATGGATCTACAAGGTCAAGCCATAGCAATGTAAGGATCCAAATGCTGTAGTTCTCTTCATGCCTACATTTCAAGATCACCATAAGGATATGCTCACAGTTCTTGTTACATCTGACAGGCTTACATGTATGGTTTCTTCAAGAACAAAAGGATTGTTCTTTATGATACATTGATTCAGCAGGTAACGTGACTCAATGAATCAAGTAAAAGCTATACTCACATTCAGATTCTGGTTCTGAAACGTAGCGTTAATCATAATTTTTCTTTGTGCAGTGCAAGAATGAGAATGAAATTGTGGCGGTTATTGCACACGAGCTTGGACACTGGAAGCTAAATCACACTACATACTCGTTCATTGCAGTTCAGGTGAGCAACGACTGTCCAGAACTTATTTACTCATCATTTTCATTCACCTATGAAATCATGTCTTACATCTCCATGTTCTTGTTGCAGATCCTCGCCTTCTTACAATTTGGAGGATACACTCTTGTCAGAAACTCCACTGATCTCTTCAGGAGTTTTGGATTTGATACACAACCAGTTCTCATTGGTTTGATCATATTTCAGGTTTGTTATTTTTGGGTTTTCCGGACAATAAACTCATAGAATCAATCTGATAGTCTCCTGTCTGATTATCACAGCACACTGTAATACCACTTCAACACCTAGTTAGCTTTGGCCTCAACCTTGTTAGTCGAGCGTTTGAGTTTCAGGTACAATCTTATTATCCCTCAAGATCCAGTTATAGTTTCTTTCTTTCAAGGCCATAACTAAATATAAGTGAACGTTGTTTTGCAGGCTGATGCTTTTGCAGTGAAGCTTGGTTATGCCAAAGATCTCCGTCCTGCTCTAGTGAAGCTACAGGTCAGAGAGGACCACAACAATTAAATAACACAAGACTATTTTCCTCAATTTGTATCATGCTTTAATGGTTTTTATTTTGTTTGGAATTTTGCAGGAAGAGAACTTATCAGCGATGAACACTGATCCATTGTACTCAGCTTATCACTACTCACATCCTCCTCTTGTTGAGAGGCTTAGAGCCATTGATGGACTGGACAAGAAGACAGATTAAGTTCTTGTAAGCTCTTCTGTTGTACGGATTATTGACAGTTTTACGCTCAGTGTCTTTTGAGCATTTGGATTACTGAGCAAGAGAGAATTAATCATAAAATTTTGCAAAGTGATTTTAAGATTTATTACACTTATTTGCTGATCAAAAAAAAATGAAAAAAGAGTAAAATTAATATATTTTACTTGTACTTGCTATTAAAAGTAAAACTATGGTTTTAAATATATAAAAAAAAATATTCTGGTTTGTTTAAAGAAGGTAAGGAAGAAACATTTGTCTCATGTAATGAGATAATTATATTTTTAAATTTTCTTATGGAAAAATGATTCATTGCTTGCTATGATGGTGCAATAATGGGTTTCTCTTTTCTCCCCAACCTTGTCCTTTTTCTTTATTCCATTCTCATAATTTTAGTACCTTTTAAAAGCAACCCTTTTTACAACTTGGATTACTTAAACTACTAGTTCATCGGTTTAAGAACTCAGAAAATCCTTTCAACTACAAATTGTTATTTTTGTTATTATACAATTTGATAAGATTCCAACCAAACCATTAAATTATAATTTAGCATATAGTACTTGTATCTTTCCGTCTTGATGTGAACAGGGAATTTCAAAAAGTACATCAAGACAAATATAATTCTTTGTAATTAGTAGTATATGGTAAAAGTTACCACCAAATTAGTAATTATTATAAAAGAACCTATTTTATTATTATCTAAGAAAAATATGTTTTTTTTCTGTCAAATGGAATGCCGATCTGGCCATTGCCCACCATCACTCATCCTTATCTAGACGTATGTATGAAGATTAACCCAGAAATATATGTAGTAAAAAATCGTAACCTAAAAAGATATGTGGCCTTTAATAGGAAAAATTCAATTCGAAGTAATACATTATCAAACGAATGTTATTAATGCGCTCTCTAGTCGCTTTGATATTATAAAGGTGATTCCTTTTATTGGGAAACCAATGTTCGGTATTAATACCCTTAAATAGCATTCTATGAAGGCAGTTTCATCAATGATTTCTAGAACAAATTCTCAAATGTTATTTTATCAATTTTCTTCTTATTTTAAGAACATCAATATTAAGAGGGAAAATTAAATTATTCTCAAATGTTATTTTATCAGTTTTCTTCTTATCTTAAGAACACCAATATTAAGAGGGAAAATTAAATTAAAATTGAATAGGGTATGTACTCAGTCAGAATCAAAAATTGTTTTTTTTATCAGTTTTCTTCTTATCTTAAGAACACCAATATTAAGAGGGAAAATTAAATTAAAATTGAATAGGGTATGTACTCAGTCAGAATCAAAAATTGTTTTTTTAACTATGATTAAGTCTTAAAATAAATTAATTCATTCTAATTAAGTCTTAAAATAAATTAATTCAATACATTCTAATTAAGTCTTGAAATAAATTAATTCAATACATCATTCTAATTAAGTCTTAAAATAAATTAATTCATTCTAATTAAGTCTTAAAATAAATTAATTCATTCTAATTAAGTCTTAAAATAAATTAATTCATTCTAATTAAGTCTTAAAATAAATTAATTCATTCTAATTAAGTCTTAAAATAAATCAATTCATTCTAATTAAGTCTTAAATAAATTAATTCATTCTAATTAAGTCTTAAAATAAATTAATTCATTCTAATTAAGTCTTAAAATAAATTAATTCATTCTAACTAAGTCTTAAAATAAATTAATTCATTCTAACTAAGTCTTAAAATAAATTAATTCATTCTAACTAAGTCTTAAAATAAATTAATTCATTCTAATTAAGTCTTAAATATGGTTTAGTGATATTTGTACTTTGTAGTTGTAGAGTGAGAGATTAACACACACATAGTAAAAGCGTACGATAACCGTCATCTCTCCGTCACCCCGTCGTTAGTTGTTATGACACTTTCCCCCCTTGAGAGTGCGTAGGTCCCACTATATTTGCCCTGTCCGAAAAGGGTAAAAACGTCATTTAAGCGACAAGAACCACGCCTTGTCGCCGTCACTACAAGCAGATAGAACAGATACGCGGACAGGGATGAGATCAGACAGCTCATTCAAACACAAACACACACTCTCTCTCTAAAAGCCACATGCAACTGTGATTAACTGATTATATCCAGACCAAAAAAAAAAAAAGATTATTCTTTTCCGGCAAGAGATGCGAAAGAATCAAAAACCCATGTTCGTATTAAGATCATCGTGATTGGGTTAAGACAAGAAGATGACGATCTCTGTTTTGAATCCTGATTACATCAACTCCGAGCTATCGAAACCAACGTCGATCTTCGGTCTCAAGCTTTGGGTCGTCATCGGAATCTTACTAGGATCTCTCATAGTCATCGCCCTCTTCCTCCTCTCCCTCTGCCTCACCTCTCGCCGTCGCAACCGCAAGCCTCGTCACGCAGATTTCGCCTCAGCCGCCGTGGCAACGCCGCCGGTTTCCAAAGAGATTCAGGAGATCGTTCGTCCTCCGGCGACGCAGCCGGAGATCCAAGTCGATATCGGGAAGGTCGAGCACCGTGTGGTGTTCTCGAGCGGTGAGAGCAGGGGTACGGTGAGTGCAAGTGAAACGGCGTCGTATTCAGGGAGTGGTTGCGTTGGACCTGAGGTGTCGCATCTCGGATGGGGAAGGTGGTATACTCTGAGAGAGCTTGAGGCGGCGACGAATGGGTTGTGTGAAGAGAATGTGATCGGAGAAGGAGGGTATGGGATTGTGTATCGTGGAGTTTTAAACGATGGAACTAAAGTCGCTGTCAAGAATCTACTTAACAACAGGTAAAGTTTCAATTTTTATTTTTTTCCGACCAAACTAGAAGTGGTTTATGTTTGTTGTGTCTTAATGGGTCTTGTAATTATGTTGAAGGGGACAAGCCGAGAAGGAGTTTAGAGTGGAAGTAGAAGCCATTGGTCGTGTACGGCATAAGAACCTAGTTAGGCTTTTAGGGTACTGCGTTGAAGGTGCATACAGGTAAAAAAAAAACTAAACTTCCGCGCTAGTTTGGATCTACTTCGGTAGGGGCCAGGATACACCGGGTTATTCACTCTGTACATGTTCTTTTTTTCTTAAGACTCTCATAACTAATGTTTTTTGAAACTAGGATGTTAGTGTATGACTATGTCGACAATGGCAACTTAGAGCAGTGGATTCATGGTGATGTTGGTGACAAGAGTCCTCTGACTTGGGACATTCGTACCAACATAATACTCGGCATGGCAAAAGGGTAAAGCTCCCTTGCATTTGTGAGTTCATCTTTTGTTTTTTTTTCGATATGTAAACTTATTTGTTGTTATAATTCGTGAAGCTTGGCGTATCTACACGAGGGTCTTGAACCAAAAGTGGTTCATAGAGATATAAAATCAAGTAACATCTTGCTTGATCGTCAATGGAATGCTAAGGTATCTGATTTTGGACTCGCTAAGCTCTTGTTTTCAGAGAGCAGTTACGTGACAACTCGTGTAATGGGAACTTTCGGGTAAGTTCTTCTTTCAGGTGTGTTTATAATCTTTTTTTGAATCAAAAACATTTAAAATGTTCTTGATTTGGTTTTGTTATATAGTTATGTTGCACCAGAATATGCTTGCACGGGACAGCTGACCGAGAAAAGTGATATCTATAGTTTCGGGATACTGATTATGGAGTTGATCACTGGAAGAAACCCAGTTGATTATAGTCGACCTCAAGGAGAGGTAAAACCAAAACAAAACCATTCGGTTTCATGTATCTTGTTCAAAACGGTTGAAGAGAAGATCCTTCATTGGAAAGTACGGGATTTGGGCTTCCAACTTAAAACCAATTGGTGATAAGTGGATTGGTCTAAGTTCGTTATATATATTACTCAAGTCCTATATTTCCAATGTGGGATCTTCTCTCCAACAAAAACTATGGTTCTTGATATCGTCTTGTCGTTTTTGGTTAGGTGAATTTGGTTGAGTGGCTGAAAACTATGGTTGGAAACAGAAGGTCAGAGGAAGTAATCGACCCAAAAATAGTCGAACCGCCATCATCAAAGGCTCTTAAACGCTTGTTGCTAGTTGCATTGCGTTGTGTGGATCCTGATGCTAATAAGAGGCCTAAGATGGGTCATATTATACACATGCTTGAAGCTGAAGACTTGTTCTATCGCGACGTAAGTGTATATCATAGAATCACAATGAACATTTTTCAAGTGATGATTACTCACTCGCACAATATTTTTTTTTTGTAGCAGGAACGACGTGCCGTGAGGGAGAATGAAAGCCGTGATCATAACCAGATGATACAGACTGCAAGCGAAAGTGAAAGTTCGAGAGACCGTAGATAAAAAAGATGTTCCGGCCACTAATTTTTCAGTTTTTTTTTTCTTTTGCATTTGGTTTGATCAATTTTTAATTATGTGTGACAAAAATATTATTTATTTTTTTAGTAGGCGTATAATTAAGAATTTTTACTGTATATATTTATTTTGTCCCAAACATTGCCAAAGCAAATACATACAGCTGAACACACAGAACAAAATGTGTAAGAAAATTTTGTTTAATTTTGCGAAAGCTGAACAATATGAAAGCTTTAAGCAGAGCCGGATCTAGACATAGCAAGTTGAAACCTTGGCTTTGGATTTTTTATCTTCAAAATTTTAAAAAAAAAATTCTATAAAAAAACTTTCAATTTTTTTTTTAAAAAAAGAAGGAAAAAACTATAAAAAGATTTAAATGAATTTAGAGCCTTTGGAATCTCTGATACGATCTGGGCTCTTAGAAACATAGCAATATATAAGCTAGCTTTAATTATTTTGCTATAGAAAAAGATAATGTCAACTCCTGAATAACTATGGGTTTGATTGATAATATGAGGTGTGGACCATTGTAGCTGTTACTTTCAACACAAGATTGATCGGAGTCATCTTTACACATATTACATATAGACCAATCAGTGTCATGGTCGCTTTCGCCGGTTTGGGCCCAAAATGGCAATTAGCACATTCCTTATCTGTTACAACACGTAAGTAACAAAATAATGAATAAGATTTTATCTTCTCATCCTTTCGTAAGAGGCCACAGTTGCTCAAGTAATCCACTATCCACTACTATCTTTTATCGAACTTGATTAGTATTGGCTCTACTTATGTGAAAGATAAGTCTGATCTTTGTGGTTTGTTGTGTTGTGGAACTCTGTTTTTTGACAGAAATATAAGGCTGACTTTTTTTTGTGGTTTTTCCGGCCAAACTGATAGTTGTCATGATTAGATTAGTAGTTCACTGGAAACATTGCAACGAGCACTACAATCTAATATATTTAAATGTTCAAAAAAATTTAAATTGAATGAGAAATGATACAATGAATTAGAGGTGGATCCACTTGATAGGGGAGTCAGCTGACACACCTTAAAATATATAAAATTATAGTTTAGGCTAAGTTATGTAAGTTTTGATAGCATAGTCCATTGAGTTGGCATCCCTAACCTGAGCTGAATTCCCCTTTGTTGTACCTTTATATTTGATTTTTATCTATTTTCCCCGCCACTGCAATGGAGTTGGTAATGTGGTGTAATCAAAACATTGGGAAATTTAACTAAGTGTCAAAAACACCATAAGTCCCATATCAGCCACAACAAGCTTTGTTGAAGTATATATATAATTACACTCATAACCATGTTTGAAGGTTGATAGGAGAGAGAGATGGTTCCAACCACTTGCGTGCTGCCGCCGGCTCGGCGTGGGTCATGGTAAAGAGCCATGTCTAATAATATCTTTTTCTTTTTCTAAATTACTTTTAATTTTTTGATACATTTTTTCAGAAGACATGTATTTTTATTTTAAATGACTAGTAGTTTGTAAAAAACAATAAACATTTTTTCTTTTTTAAAAAAATTTAAACGACAAAAGATCTTGCAGAAAAAGTTTTGTAACGCCTCACTTCCGCTAACGTATGCACGTGCTGCAGCAATTACATAAAGTAGCTCATCTTTGCCTCTTTAAATAATTTGTCAACTCTTCACCATTTGATACTTTATATCGCCAAACTAACAGCAAAAAAAAAATTCTTCGAAAGTATTTCGTAGATTATTAGTTCACATAAACTTTCACGAGTGACACGTGAATTGTCTTCCATGGTTTTATTATGGCACTTGCTATTTGATAGGCCTTACTTCGGAGCGAATATAAAAAGTTAAGAAATAAATATCATATTTCCACTCCATATATGTTTGTGAAAGAGTTGTCATATCATCTTTTATTTAGTCTATCTTCTTAATATCGCTTTTATGACAATTCAATTTTTGGCTTCTTATAGCACCTCTTTATCGCTTCTATTATAAGCTTTGCATATGAATGATTTCAAAACTTTTTCTATAAAAATAAATTTTCAATACTTTATGAATGTTTTTCATTATCTATTGAAATGGTTTTTGCAATATGCTTTTTGCATATCCGTAAAATATTTCTTGTATCTCTTATAAACGGTTTTGCGATTTTCACTTATCTACTTAAATGGTTTCTTACATTGTTTAAATGATCTATATAAATGATTTGTTTCCACAGGCGCTTGCTTAAGAGAGTTTGGATAACAATCAAAACCCTATACGAACATTTTTTTTGTGGACGCTTGCAAACGAGTTTGCAAAACATGTTCACGCTTATACATATACCTTTGGTTATAAGAAAATACTCTTCAGTGATTACCAAAAACACAAATCAAGATTACCAAAAACACCAATCTAATTCTATTTTAAAGTTTAGGAATGAAAAAACTATATTGTGGGTTAAGTTTTAAAATTTATAAAATCTTAAATTGAAATGAAAATAAATTAGTTTCAAATTGTGAAAAAAATTAATATTAAAACTAAACATTTTTATTCCAAAATTTTATCCACAATTTAGTTGCTTTCACTCCTAAAGTTTAAAATAAAATTAGCTTTTTCATATTTTTGTGAGTTTAAGAGATTTTTTATTTTTTGAACTTAAAAAAAATACTTTTGATAAAACAAAGATAGTTTTAGTATTAAAATAAGTACAATTTTAAAATTTAGTGTACTAAAATGAAAAAAAAACTAATTCATGTATTAACCTGGGTAGCAAAAAAATTAGATATCAAAAAGTTAAACAAAAAGTTACTTGAAGTATTTTTATGAAATTTTCCTCTTATATAGCTATGATATGAACATGTACTATATGAGAGGAAAGCTTATTTATTAAAATATGTCATATTTTATAGAGTAACAATTTACAAAAAAAAAAAATTAAAATTGGTGTTGTAGATATACATATGTTACATAATTATCTTTTTAAACAATTACTAATTCTATGCCGATAAAAAAATCAGTTACTCTTTTTATATATTTATTTACCTTTTTTGAGAAAGGATATCACGTAAATTGAATATCGTAACAAAATATGTTGACTTATATTGATATGACCCTTCTTATTTATAATATTACCTAAATTTTCAGGAGAACTTTTATAAAACACCAACACTTATTTTATTAAACTCACGCAAATAAAATTGATAAATTCTGGATTTTTTTTGAATCTTTAGTGATTTTTATTAGAGTTTTAACTAACCTTTTGAAGTCAATGTGTAATTGAGATATAAATATTTTTGGAATGTTTTCGATTTCTCAAACAAAAATTTCAAGCTTAGGTTAAGATACAAAAATAATAAAAGAGTTTCTTCGTATTTGTATATGTTTCTTCAAAGATTGTTGATAATCATTTAACAATAAACACTTTCATTTCTAGTTTATTTGGGATTGTTGTGATTTTCTAATTGTGATTTTTTCAATGTCCACGACTCCTCATATAGAGAGCTAAAGGTTGCAATGATTGGTTAACGCCAAATTTGTAATGATTTATCACAAAAAATTACAATCACCAACAATTGAAATAATTCATCACGGAAATTAGGAAAAGGAGTTTGTAGATACACGAAGTATACTATAATATGGTGAAAATTATCCAAAGTATCTGAATATGTCAATAATTACACCATGCTTATGTTAATACATGCCACATATACGAAGTAAAATTTAATATGGTGACAATATCATAATCGGGTTTAATTGATTTTAAACTTAGTTAATGAAATAATTATGTAATTTAATAAACCTAAACACAAATTAACAAAATCCAACCCGACCCAACATAATTATTTTCCCTAAATCGTTTTACTTAGGGTTCAAGAGAGAGAGAGAGAGAGAGAGAGAGAGAGAGAAGAGAGAGAGAGAGAGAGTCGATTTCAGATTTGAGAGACATAGGCAAATTGTTGAATCGAAGAAAAAAGATCACCATGAAGTAATCACGTGTGAATCCTTGATTGTTTACTTGGATTTAACTGAAGATAGAGTGTCAATAGAAGAAAGAGACTTAATCATTATATGTCTTTATCATGTTCTTATATTATTTTATTGCTAACAGTGACGTAATTTCGGTGAAGATAAATTGTTTTTATTCAAGGGTGTTCAAAAAGATGATCATCTACCAAATTTGATCTTTATTTATCTATGTCTTTATGTTTAAAAGTTGATATGAACCCTAACATGTAATGAAATCAATTTAGGGATAAATTCTTCTCAGGTTTATGGGTTGGGTCGGGTCAGATTTTGTTAATCTAGATTTTAAGTTTATTAAATTACAGAATGACATCATCAACTAAGTTTAAAATCAATTAAACTTGATTATAATGTTGTCACCATATTAAATTTTACTTCATATATGTGACATGTATTAATATAAATATAGTGTAATTATTGACATATCTCAGTACTATGAATGGTTTTCACCATATTAAATATACTTCACGTAGCTCACAAACTTTTTTCCTAAAAATTATATTCACCAACAGTTGCAACTTTTTCATTTAAGTAGATGTAAGTGTTCCACCAAACACTTGCAATAGTTCACTTTAATGGTTAAAAAGATTCAATTAAATCTCTAATATCTTCTCCTATTTACATGTAATAGTCCAAAACCATATGGCAAAAATAAAAATGTTTTAACGAATGCAAGGCATATATTTATACATTTTGAATATTTCTCTTAAACTTATGTAATTTTAGGATGAAAAAATATATTGTTAGGGGTGAAAATACACTTTTTAGACATTTAAACAACTTTTAAACTTATATAATCATTTTAATGGAAAACACATTGTTAAGATGAAAAGGTGCATACACATATATTGTGATAATTCATTTTTACATTTAAGATGAAAGGAACATATTTTAAAGGTGAAACAACCTTTAACACTTGTTTGGATACCAGAGTATATAATTATATCATTATATAGTATATTTACAATATATTATAATAGACACATCATTACAAAAAGACATTTTATTGCATATGAAAAGGCACATAATTATAGAAGATACACTTATTGAGAATTTTAACAATTTATTAAAACTTTAATTGCTTTAATATAATAATAAGACGCTATTCTTGAAACTATTAATTGTAGAAAAATATTTATTGATTGGGATATTTTTAACTATTAAAAAAAAATCAAATTGTTGCATGTTGAGAAAACAAAACTAATCTCATTTTTTATGAAAAGATATAACTTTTATAATAAAAGACACGATTTTAAAAACTAATAAAGACACTAATGAAGATATTATAACTACTTAAAAAAACATTCTAATAGTTGCATGTTAAAAAATGTAGAAAGACACCTATTATGATATTTTTAACTACTATTTAAAAAAAAATCAATAGTCAATCTCAATTTTTTATGAAAATATACAACTCTTATAATGAAATGATGTAACTCTTAACTAATAACCGTAGAAAAACACTTATTAAGATATTATATTTATTTTAAAAAATCCAATTATTGTATGTTGGAAAAACAAAACTATAATCTCATTTTTTTAATGAAAATACACAATCTTTTAACATTAAATGAGATTCCTATGATCGAGATTGTCATTAAATAGAAATAAATTACACATTAATAACAATTCAAAACTATTGACACGACCAAAATCTTAACCAAGACTTCGACCCAAATCTTGACCAAAGCAATGGAATAAATCTTCAATATTTTTTATGATGATGGGCCTACCAGATTTTGAAAAGGTGAAAACCACCTCCAAGAAAGGACATGTTTTTTTTGATACCTCCATAAGAAGGCCTTTGAAGTATTGCGACATTTCATTATTACAAGCTAGTAGTACTAACTCTGTAAGAACACAACACCATCTCCTTCCCTCCTCCAATTTTTACTTCTGTGGAAGCAAAAGGATTTGCTAAAATTATATATTAGTTTTGTCTACCTTCCCTTTTGTTTCTTTTGCTTCTTAACTCTTGTCTTTCTTTTGAGATATTGATAAGAAACCATAAGTTAAAGTACTACTTCTCAGAAATATACTTAATCAAAAATATATTAAATATTTAGGTTATACTTTATTGATTATTATTAAGTTTATGTTAAAGGGGTGGAATTGAGTTTTAAATACTTTATAAATATTTAGAAAATTAATTTAATTTAATTATCATAAATTTAGGGTATTTTCAAAAATAATCATTTATTAAAGGTGAATTTGATAAGTATTGTTAAATTTGTGGTTAAACTAAAATTTCCCCGATTTTTGTGTGTGTGTTTTCAGTTTAATATGAACAACTGTGGAAACCCATTCAAGGCTTTGTTTCCAAAGAAGAACGATGCATCTCCACATCTTCTCTCTTTACTGAACGACTTTGAGACAAGTTTGACTGTATCGATTGAAGAACTTGTACCAAAGGATGATGATGATGAGAATGATTTTCTCACTGTTTCTTGGATGATTCAAGCATTGCACTCTCTTTGTGAGACACACCAGAGTATCACGACACTCGTAACCAACCTAGACCTTCCTGTATCCGACATGGAAGAAAGTGTGATTTTTATGGACGGTGACATCAGTGCGAAGCTAATTCAACTCTGCACCACCTTCACCTCAGAGCTGCACCGGCTTAACCATGGAAACATGCTACTCAAGTTTGCTTTTAGTAAGCCTGAGGAGTTTTCTTTATCGCATCTCGATGGTTGGAGGCAGCATATGGCTTCCAAGAACCCCGAGAATCGAAGACTGCAGTGAGGTTTTGAGTAGTCCTTGTTGAATCCATGAATCATATCATAGTCTCTACAAGAAGTGAAGAAGAAGAAAAAAATATGAAAAGAAAAGGTTTCTCTTTGCGAGCTCTAATGGTGCAAAGGTCGAGACTTTATACATATTCAGCGTGTTTGATGCAGCGTTTACTCGTTCTTCCAACAATCTCTTGTCTTTAACCATTCCAGATGATATGGAGGAGGTTCCTTGGGGACATGCTTTCACGGAACTGCAGAACATGATCAACCCGGAGATCAAGAACACGTTCTTATCAGAAAGATTGATAGTTATAAAAGATCTTGAGGCTATTGAATCTGGGTGTGGAGAAGCTTTACGCAGCGGTCCAAGAAGGGTCAGTTCCTGATTTGTCGATGGTGGAGCCACTGAATCAATCAGTGGATGGAATTTTCAGAAAGGTTTGATCTTGTCTACAAGGAAACAGAGCTGCTTGTCCGATGCGAGTGAGCTTCTGCTCTAGACGCATTGTTGGAGAGGCTCAGGACCAAATTCGAAGGATGATGATGTTAAGACTTGTTTCTGAGTACTGCATGTGTGTTTCTTGTCTGCATGTTCGTCTAATATAAAATAAAAAAAAATACCATGATAATTTTTTGAGCTTCCAACTTAAAATCAATTAACCGTAAGTGGATTCATCCAATTACTTATATATTACTTAAACTTCTTTAATATGTCTAATGTAAGATCATCTCTCTCCACAAAAATAAAACACGAGAAATCGATTGCAACCAGTCAAGGAAACAAGTAAATAGGCAAACTTAGATAGGACTAATTTAAAACAAAATAAAAACTGGTGAATGCTTAATGATGGGGTTGGGGTCTGAAGGTGCATATCATCTGTTGAGGCGGTTACAACTCCATAAACTTTCTTTGGGAAAGTAGAGTCTTGAAGATGTTCCATGAGAATAGATGCAATGCATGCATGCATGCATGTCTCAAGTTTCTCAGCATAAACTATTGAATCAAATTTAATCTTGACTAGATCCTTAATAAGCAAGCGTATTAAACACACAATCAATGAATCAGATTTCCAGGTCCAACAGATGCAAGATATGGATTTATGCTTGATATGGTTTTATGCTTGACATGGAATTATATGTACAATATTTTTTAAAAAAAAAAAATATGTTTTGTAAAAGTACTTTTTAAGAAAATGTAAATGTTTATAAAAAATTGACAGCTATAAATTTTCATTATTTGTAAAATTAACAAAACTTAATTAAATAATAAATTTTAAATTTATATATGGGGTATATTCGTCATAATATTTGAATTCTACCAAATTACACTTTTGTTAATCTTGATTAGTGTTGTATAGAAACTTTTTAGATCGGTTGTGTACTCATGCGAATAATTTTTCGTTAAGAGATTAATAATTTATGGATATGTTAACCTAACTCTTTAAATGTAAACAACATAACTAAGATTAACGCAAAAGTAACATATTGCACACTAGCATTGTTAATTTTATTAAATAATAAAAAATTATACAAATGTCAAAAAATTATAAATCGTTTACATTTTTTATAAAACAACTATTTTTATTTTTTCTTTAAAAATATTCTTATATATGTGGCATCCATCGTCAGTTAAATTAGCTTATGTACATCCCATCAGTAAAATTAGATGATGTGGCAGTTGATGTAGCAATTTGAGTATGATTTTGCCCAAAAGGTAAATAATAAGTATGTTATTTGAATTTTTTGATAGTACATATATGTTATTTGCACAGGTCATATAAGTCAGGGTATGAATTGAAAATATCATGACATGTTGGGTATGAAATGGTTGTTTTCCGATTGACTGATTGTATAGTTTATGTTTATATTATTAGAGAGATAAAAATACTTGCAAAAACAATGTAAGAAATTAGAAAGATATTACGATGCATGTTAAATGTGATGAAAAGAAAGAAATGATAAAGAGAGAAATAAGAAGTTAAACATAATATGTGTTAGAGAAGTTAATGTGATAATTACATATATAAATATCTATCAATTATTTGTATCAATTTAATTAGAACTTCGCAACTAAGAATCAATTTGCATTATAATTAAATAAAGTGATAGATAAAGATAATGTGATGATTAAAGTGTTTTAAAATAATTTTAAGTTTACTTATAATGAGTTCGTTAATCATATGATCAAAATCAAGTAAAATAAATATTTTTAACAATTTAGATTAATAATTATTGGATTATCACTAAATTCCATATTCTTAAAAAAATATTGAGATTTTAAATTTCAAAGTAGTTGGAATTAAAGATTATATTTTAATGTTTATAATTATTATTCAAAATTATAATATTATATATATATATTTGTCATAAGTCACAATGATTTTCCTGTTTTCATACAGATAACATTAATAAGAAAAAGAACGATCGAGCTTTATTATAATTAGCTGTTTGTATGTTAATCTAGTTGTTTCTGACATAATGATACAAGAAACTAGTTGAGCTTAATCTACTACTGTAAGTATGGAAACGTTTTCGTATCTACCCAACGCATTAGTCACATTCTCTGGATGTAAAACTCTCTTGAAGTTTATTTGCTCACAATGAATCTCCAGATCCTTTAAAACAGAAGCAAAACCACAATAAAATAAATATACCTCACTCCATTCAGACATAAACCTCCTCGTCTGATTCAGGCCACACATACTCGACGTCTACAAGATGCCTGTACCGGAAGTTCACGAGCTGTTCAAGGTTTCAGTTTCGCCCATCGGCCTAAACACACTTGGCCCCACCTCTTCTCCCTTCTATTCATTTATTGTGGATCACTGTAACTCAAACACTTCAAACAACTTTCCTGAGTCATCCGGATCCAACACCCGAACGATCTTGCTAGTGATCTTCCCATGGCTTTGACATGCGACACACTGCAGGCAGACCAATCAACAACAACTACTTTCAAAGTCATAATAAGCTTTTTAAAGGCCATCTAGAACATAGGGAGTGAGAAGAAGAAGAAGATAGACGTCACTAGTAAGTCATCAATGACATTCTGACTCCACCTAGAAGCTCTACTAGCATATACCCCAATGCAAAGAACAGGCTCTGGAAGCTTAAGTTCTGCATCGATTTTCTAACCATACAAAACCAAAACACAGGCTATCAACAGTTCAAGAACATGATATATTAAGAAGAAAATGATTTAATAATAACACACACTGAGCCATGGCAAATTGTGTGAGTGTAAGTCTATACATAGTTGTTTTATCCTGTGAATGGGTTATTGTGGTGCCCAATTGGAAACAAACATAATGTGAAGAGTATCGGTGTACCGGGATAAAATAGCTAGAGAGAAAAAGGAGCATTAAGCAACAAAGGATCAATATAAAGAGATGCATCATCGTCGTCACCTTGGAAAAGGCTGGATGCTGATGTCAGTAATGACAACACAATTCACCCTTCAACTTGTAAAGAAGTGTTTCAGGTATGGAGTCTGTGTGTCCTGTACTAGACCAGTATGAAGGGTGTGGAACCAGTTTTATTCTCTTTTGTCGAGTGTGTTCAAGATGCTCTCTTCTGGGAAATTATCAGTAGTAGACGCCGTAATGCCATCTACAATACAACTTGTGATAGGAGAGGAAGTACATCCTTTAGCCAATAAGGCATGAACCATGTGCCTCTCTTTCAGATAGCCTTGTTGTATCCATGAGAGTACTGCTGCTGACCCGGCTTCAGAGGAGGACTCTTCATTGCTTGTTTCAATTACACGATCAACGCTAGTTAACTGGTGGAACAACTTCAAGCACAGGTTCTTGAGAGATTGTGCTTAATCACTGCAAAAAAAAAGATGTTGTAGGGGAAACAAAGATGTAACATTGTATAATCCACCGTACTCAAGGTTACGGTAGCTTCTTTGCTCGTTTATGCTTTGGGTTTCTACAGTGTCTTCTTGGTCTTGATCTCATGTGGTTCGGCAGATTAAGCTTGATCTTCTAGTTGGGCTGTCATAATACGATACACAAGTAAACAAAGCCTAAATAAGACGTTATATTTCAGGAAACTGACAATATCTACAACACACACTGTGCGATAGGGTGAGAAAGAGAGAGCCTAGAAGAAGCTTTTACAACGGCTCACAAAAGATGGATTACACCTCTATGATTCTCTTTACCAACAGAATCAAAGCCACAATAAAATAGGAAAACACACACTCCATTCAGACACTAAACTCCCCGTCTGATCCACCATCATCCTCTGATTCAGGCTCTATAGGATGCCTTTGCAGGAAATTCACGAGCTGTTCAAGGATTCTAAGCTTAAACCCCCTTTTCCCCTGCCTTACTTCCTTCTCATCCACTTCTTTGTGGAACGCTGCAACTCAATACCTTCAACGCAAACTTTCCTGAGATATCCGGATCCACCACCCCGAAAGATTTTGCTAATGACCTTCCCATCACTTTCACATGCGACACACTGCAGAAAACAATCAACAAAGTCATAAAAACTTTAAGGCATCTAGAACAATAGGGAGAGAATATTATAAGAAGACGAAGGAGTTGCACCATATGTAGTATAAGCCATCAATGTCACATCTCTGAACTCCACCTAGAAGCTCTACTAGCATATACCCACCAATGCAGAGAACCGGCTCTGGAAGCTTAAAGTTCTGCAACCGATTTTCCTAACCATACAAAAAAAAACCCCAAACATTGGTTATCAATAAGTCAAGAAGAAAGATTATATCTCATGCTGAAGACGACAATGATTTATAACACACACAAACACACACCTGAGCCATAGGAAACTCTTGTGAAGTGTAAGTCCATACATATTTGTCTTCATCTTTTGTATCCCATGAATTGTAATCAAGGTGACCCAACCGGAAACGAACATAATGTGAAGAGTATATGGGTGTACCGGGATGAAAATAAGCTATAGAGAAACAAGGAAGCATTAAGCAACAACAAGAAGAAGAAAATATCAATTAGAAACGAGGAGGATGGCAATGGTCGTCGTCACCACCTTGGAAAGGCTGAATACAGAGTTCAGTAATGACACACAAATCACCCTTCAACTTGTAAAGAAGTGTTTCGGGCACGGAAGTGTTGTGGTGTCCTGTACTGACCAGTAAGAAGGTGTACGACCAAATCTATCTCTTTTCGTCGAGTGTGTTCAAGATGCTCTCTGTTGGGAAATTATCAGTGCTAGACGCCCATAATGGCATCTTCAATACAGTTTTTGATAGGAGATGATGTGCATCCTTTAGCCAATAACGCAAAAACCCTATGCTCTCTTTCTAGTAGTCTTGTTGTATCCTCCATGAGACTTGCTGCTAGACCCGGCTTCAGAGGAGGACTCTTCATTGCCTCTTTCGATTATACGATCCACACTAGTTAGCTGGTGGAACAACTTAAAGCAAAGGTTCTTGGAGAGACTGTACTTAATCACTGCAATTGCAAACCCAAATGTTAATAGGGGAACCAAATATGTAAACTTTCAAAATCCACCATACTCATTCAGATAAAAGATGATTCAGAGCATCTTACCAAAGTGTCGCCAGGAGCGAGAGACAACACTGGCACGGACAAGATCTGATGGGTCATCTAGACACGAAAGAATGGATAAAGACATGTCCGTATCTAGATTGTTTACGAAATCCATCCTGGTTCGATCAACTCCCTACAAAAAAAAAAAAAAAAAAAGATTGAAACTTTTACATGTACTGTTCGGTTTCACATCAGAAATTAGCTTCATATGATCAGATGATCGCTTGCTAAAATTGAAGGATTCAATCAGATGATGAATGTAGAGAATCAAAACCCATGAAAAGGAATGAACTTTTTACCTAATTACTTATCGATAGTCCGATAAAGAGCGACGACGAACCTATACTCGAAGTTGAATTGGTAAATTAGAGAGAGCCAAGGACAAGTTCAAAGACGATTGATAACGTCAACGATTCATTCAGGTCTAAGTCAAGAAAGATCGTTAACAGAATTTGGAGTTTCAAAATTTTAATATTACCAGCTTTTCAAAATATCTATTTAAGGCCCATGTAATTATATATTTAAGGCCCAAGTCCACTAGCCTTAAAACATTTCATTTGAGTGTATTTTTGGAATGCTATGAGCTTGTTTGCTTCATGGTGATGCCTCTAAACAATGTTCAAGATATAACTAGGCCTTTATAGAGTATTAATGTTTAGGCGGGCACCTACTAGACCCTCATGTTTCCTCAGAGTAGCACTCCTTATGACCTCCTCGAATAATGTTGTGGGGTGTGACTTATGAGTTATGAACTGTAATGAAGATTTCTAGAAAACAAAAATGACATCTCTGATTGAAGAAGTGTGTTACTAGACATCGTCTGTCAAAGGAGAATATGCTTGGGACTAATTCCAAGTGGCCGGAACGGCTTATGAAAGTTCCTTCTAGGGCCATTGTTTATGAAAAACGGGTTGGAATATGTTTGAAGCAGATGCAAGGAGGTGGGCAAGACGAGTGGCTTATTACAGAGATTCTCTGAACTTGAAGAGTTGAAACCTCCAGCTGTCCGCAATGTCATGACATGAACGCATTCTTCGGAGGATTTTGCTGCAGCCTTGCATCTGATCCTGTGTGGGTTATCCCAGCCTCGAACCATTAACTCTTTGACGTGGATTTATGACAGAGGTCTTATCGGGGCAGCAGCCGACCTAAAAAATCTATGGCAAGAAGCAAATTAAAAAAATGGCTACAAAACGATAACTTTAGATTTTACCACTAGGTTAAAGAGCACTCTTTAAAAACTGTGGTGTGAAAATATTTTATAATAAAAGACTGGAGCGACTGCTTCACTTGGCTTAGTCCAAGGGCCGGCTCTGCTCGGGATTTAGCCATGACTGGTAGTCACTTTGCTTTTTATATATTAGATCAAAGAAGACGTGGATACATGTTATATCTCTTCTTTTTTGTATCTTAGTCGTTGCAGCATTGAGTTGTTAAAAATCTTTTATATTGGGTCGTGCAGGTGTGAACCCTTTTCAACGTATCACGATCAGGAACTGAATCACTGATAAAACGATCAGACTCAAGCAAGTCCAGGTATAACTAAACGTTAAACAATTCTCAGATGCTAACAGGTTTCTGTTCTTATCAACTTCACCTGAACTGAAATTGTCTAATATGCATACAGCTGTAGCCTAGTAGAGATGGACAGAATATTGCGTCCAGAAGGAAGGTTTTCATTAAAGACTCTCCTGAGGTGCTAGACAAAGTAGCACGAATGGCCCATGCTGTAAGATGGTCTTCTTCCATACATGACAACGAACCTGAATCTCATGGAAGAAGAAGATCTTGTTGCAACCAAATCTCTCTGGAAAATGCCACCAAACTCGTACTAGAGCACGTATTACTAAAAGGAAAAGAAGGTCTTCGAGTCTTGTAGGTACAGTCACTTTCTCTCACCCCATCTGTCTGCCCTAGACACCATCTGTTATATACCTTTTTTTGTGTCGTGACATTGCTTCCCATCGTATGAATGTCCTGATAATGTTAATTCTTGGTCACACGTGGTTCTGCAAGATTTCATGTGCAGGGGGGTCTACCTTGTGACCTACATGAGTAAGGTATGCATGTGACCTTTTGTACTGGTACCATGGTATTAGGCTGGCACATCCTGAATACGTATTTATGTATTGAATACTGACAGTTCCTATGATTCAGTGTTCAGTAATGAATCATCCAATTGTTAATAGCTTTGGGTGAGAGAAGAAACACAATAGGAAGACTTCTCTTTTTCAGCACTTGACTTGTGTGGAGAAAACTGAGAAGAGAGAGAGAGAGGAGAAAGAACTCAAGGGAAGGGACATTGACGCAGACAGAAGGTTGGGCTGGGTATCGTCTTCTTCTGAACCATCAATAAATGACCTTATATGATGATTAACATGTCAATAGAATGATCTTTTTTTTATCTGTTTGGACGTAACATCGGATGTACTAGAGGATTCAATTAGATGTGACTCTTGGGCATATCATGTAGAAAAAGTCTTTATGTCTTTTTGATGTCCAAAAGGTGTATGCTATCATTGATTCTAAAGTCTTTGTGGTATGTTTCTATGGTCAGTAAATGCCTATATATGACATCCTTGAATACGTTTATAACGTATAGCAATATTATGTCTATAATAGTCGCAGACATAATTTCATGTCTCTTGTTACAAAAATTCATTTGAAGGTTGATGAAGTATGCACATGGATATGGTCCGCAAACCCTGGGTCTCTCTGATGTTAACATTTACGTAACACTTCAAAGTTTGAATCTTCTTTTCTTCTTGCAAAAAGGGGTTTCATGTTTCTCTTATAATAATTGATAGCTCCGTTTTTACTTTATAATATTTTGCTTTGTGGAGTCGGATTTCATGGTTAAAGTATGATGTTGTTCTGCTAACTGAAGTTGAATTAATTTATAGTAATTACCAAATTTAAACCAACAATGAAAATGACGTTGTTCTTTAGGGAATCTTTATCTCTGGTCTTTTAGGTCGAGTTCTAACTTATAATTTCACGTTTTTTTTTTTTTTTTTTTTAATTTTTCGTTAAGAGACGTCTCTTAGATCTCTTATTTAAGAGCGGTTCTTAGTTTTTTTAATTAAAAGTTAAGAAACGTCTTTTAGAAAAGTTAAGAACCTCATGCTAAGAGACCTGCAATAAAACATGTCCTTATATCATTAACAAAGTGAGTGTATATATTCTTTACTTACTTAGAACATCTCCACATGCACTCCATAATTTACTCCATCCTAGAATTTATATTAAGAAATGCTCTAACTCAATCTCATTTCTTATTCTATAATAGAGTAAAGATGGATTTATTATATAAATGGTGTAATTTCTTTTAGAAAAATTGTTAAGAATACTACAAGTTACCACTTTTCAAAAATACATTCAATCAAAAATATATTAACGTTTAGATTTATACTTTAGTGATTATTGTTTAGGGTTTAGTGTTAAATGGATTGAGTTGAGTTTTTAAATATTTTATAAATATTTAAAAAAATTAGATTAGTTTATTTTCATTATAAATTTAAGATATTTTTGAAAATAGATATTCATTAATAGTAAATTCAAAAAATAGTATCAAACTTTTGATAGAACTTAAAAATATTGTTTATTCAAAAAAAAGTTTTGCACTGGAGATGATTTAGAAGAACCTTTATACACCAAACAGGTTTTCTCTTGACTAGTTTGTCAGATCAATAAAGAGAAGCCATGGGGATCTTTTATTTTGTAACAAGTCCTTGTGTGTTTCAAAAAACAATTGATTGAAAAGAAAGTCTTGTAGTAAGTTGTGTTGGTGCTTGCAGGTCGGACCGACATTCCCATGTGATCCAAACCGAACCAGACCAAACTAATACGATCAACCACCTTTTCCCTTCCTTTCTTTTCGTAGTGTAATGATCCATATCTTCGGTTCAATTAATTCCACCTTTGTAAACACTAAACCCTAATATCCATCAAAACAGTGGGAAAATAACATAAAATCTTTTTGAAAGTGGCATTTATTGACATTTTAAACTTTAAAAAATTTTCACTACTATTTGAAATGTTCAAAGTGATATTTATATCACAAAATCTTTTAATTTAACTTATTTGTTCATCAAGTAAAAAAACTGACACGTTGAAGAAGTAAAAAATAATGACTTGTCAGTTTTATTCTAAAAATAATACTTAATTTAAGAATTCATTTTTTTTCAAAAACAAACAACCAAAAAAATAATAAAAACAGAAAATTAAATTATTTTTCAAAAAAAAAAATCAGAAAATAAAGAAATTAAAAGACTAAATTGAAATACAGAAAAATAAATTTAAATACAAAAATACAAAAAAAAAAAAAAAAAAAAATTCACAAAAATTAGAAAATTCAAAAATTCAAAAATTCAAAATAGTTTTTTTTAAAATTACAAGATTATGTTTTTTAAGAAAAACCATTTGAAACCATCATCGTCAACAATAATATGTTTGAAACTTTTATTTCAACGAATGCTATGTTAAGTTTTATTGAAAAATCATTATAGAAAATACAAGATTGCTTTTTTAAAAACTAACATATCATTATTGACGATGATGATTTAAAACAATTGTCTCGAAAACCATAATCCTGTAATTTTATTTAAAAAAACTATTTTGAATTTTTAAACCTTTGTGAATTTTCTTTAATTTGTTTTAATTTTCTGAGTTTTTATTTAATTTTATGTTTTTGAATTTATCTTTTAAATTTTTTATTTAATTTCTGAATATGTTTTTTTTTTTAATTTTATGAATTTTTATTTAGCTTTCCTATTTTTAATTTAATTTTTTAATTTTATTTATTTTATTAATTAAATAATATTTTTGGAAAAAACTGATAAGTTATCGTTTTTACGTATTCAAAAAATCAGTTTTTTACTTGATGAACAAGTAAATCAAGTTGAAGGTTATTTTAACATAATTGTCACAAAATTAAAAATACTAGTGAAAAAAACTTAAAGTGCTAGTAAAAAAAAACTTAAAGGTTGATATACCCAACATGTTGAGGTGTATACATTCAACTGTAGCTGAGTGAAATTTGGAGAACAATGGAGCTTAAAAAGACTACAGGAATGTCTTTTTGTTGACACAAGCTCGCCTTCCTCATGTTGACAATGTCGTTACTATTTTAAAAAAAATATAGATTCTATCACAACTCAAAGATCATATAGCCTATTTGGATTATGATCTTGCAGTTAATATAGATGAAAGGGCATCTCAATAATTGAAAAATTGCACATATGGATTCATGTAAATAAACATGTGGGGTTTGCTAGACAACAACAGTCTTTAATTATTTCTTGAGCAAAAAAAAAAAAGTCTACTTTTTTACGAATAAGAAAGAAACGGAGCGAGTACAGCGAAACGCGCGTGAGTAGAAGATACTAAAAAGTTGCAAAGTTCAACCGACTTCTTCGTGGGGAAAAGAGAGTTCGTGCATTCGTAAGGTTTGCAACAGTCCACATATCTCTCATCATCCAAACGTTTTTTTTCATATTTGTTTTTTCTCACTTCAATTAATCCAGTTAATTGCATTATTTGCTTTTCGATTTTATAGACATCTACCAATATATAGGGTTAATTTTAGTAAAAGGGGTTCAATAGATAAATATGTATGTGGATGACCATTATGATGATTTATTCTTCTAAGAATATTCTTGAGATTCTAGATCTTTAGAATAAGATCAAATGTTGGTTGTACACGCTATATAGTGCTCATGCTTATTCGAATAAATATATAGAAATATTTTCCCCTCACAACACGT